>CALYDF020001748.1:0-90697 GCA_944474145.2 Dicrocoelium dendriticum
TGTCGGGAATCCGTGAATCTGAACACAGCGCTGAACACAGATTGAGAGATCACAAATTATTTTACAACTGTGTTGAGAAACACTGGATCGGAATAGCTTAGGCTTTTCGGTCTGCCTCGAGTATTCTGTATCGAATGGTGTCACACAGAAAGGCAATCGGCTCAATGTGATTGAGTTAAACGCTTGCGCTTAATCACGGATGCTAATGAAAACGGTTAGTGATGGTGCACCCTCTAACCGTGGGAGATATTTCCAAGTATGATGGATCACTGTATATTGCTGGTAAATCCGGTTCGAATGAGCGTACAGTAACAACGCTGTGAGAATATGGAGAGAGGATATAGGGGAATAATCCAAACGAACCAGGAGCACGCACGTCACGCGTGTGTGGGAATGCCCTTGAGTTTCCATTATGATTCATACAAAGTGATCTAGCAGACACCGGACAAACTATCCAAGTGTCTCCTTAGGCGTTTGGTTGAATCCGCTGAAGCCATCGCGATTCTACTGCGCGAGCCGGAGTAGTGTTCAGAAACGACTCGTTCACACGTTAGAACTGCCTTGGCCCACCCAACCCGAGAAATCCGGCTCACGGAATTGTGTGCACGCTGCATTTACGACCTAACGGATAGTGCTTGTGCTTGACCAACGCTTACGTTATGTCAAACATTCATCTTTTCCAAATATAATTGTAAAAGCCTGAAGAAGAAGTATTGAAAACATATGTTTGCTTGCATTGACTTTCAACCTTCCAATAAGATTTTACTAGTGTGAAACATCGCTTAGAGCCTACTTAGCCGTCAGCGTACAAACAACAGAGCGCATATCAGTTTATGATTTTCGTATTTTGGTCGAACCCTTTGTTCGCTCATCACATACGTTTCTGAAACTACCGACAAGCCGTTAATTTATTGTAATAATCGACCTTTAGAAAACAGCATTATGTGTGTCCTTCAGTGACCGACCGCCAATCTTTCCACAAATTAACCACTGTTGACGCAAACTGCCGAGTGAAAAATAGAGAATTATCATTATTTATTGAGTTATTATATCAACTCCCAATCAACCTTTGTGATTAGTGACACCATCCAAACTTTGTCACTACGAAGCAGCTTAACATAATGGACAATTTCAAGTCAGATTCATTCCCTAATACCGGATAACTTTTGTCGACCGATATTAGAGCCCTGCGTATTCGTGTGAAATACCGTCGGATAACTCTGTTCCGGCAATCAGCAAATCCATGAAGTTGGTCACCACAGAGACACTGATGAGATACCTGGAGAGTAGCAGATTTACTGTACGAAAACAGTAAGCACCTTGCTAAGACCGGTAAATGACCAGACAGGTATTGATGGGTCGTACTTTCTGAAATGAAGCCATCGATGCTTACGTAGAAGCTGATTCGACCAATCTGGACTTCTTACAAGCATTCCGATTGCTGTATCACCGCACTTTACAGGGTATGCTTCAGAACTATGGGATTACTGGACGTTTAAATCGCACCCCCAAAGTTATTTGGAAGTGAGGTTTCGTGTCATATGGCTTCACTTAGTTAATTATGCGCGCCTCAAGGCCATTTAGTCGAGGCTTGACTACTCACAATACTCATAAATGACATCATGGAACTGTCTTGTTGTGAAATTAAGAGTGAAAACTCACGTGGCATTGCAATATGATCCCGACATGGTTTACACGCTATCAACCGACACGTTATTGTAGTTCACCCTGAAACTGCATAAGTGCGCTCACGAGTGCGGGTTAAGTTGACATACACCACATCGTGCTCCTCAAGAAATTGATCGCCGCGACCTTGGTTGCACGAGATGGGCTGAAATAGTCATCAAAGAAAACAGTTCAGCACTTGTTCCTCCTGCGAAATCGTTCGGTCAGTACGACTTCTTTAGACCATTAGGTGTGCGAAGCTCGATTAAATTCTCATGTGCAATATTCCATCCAAGCCTAACGGTTCTGGTGGAAGAACAATATAACTACTCTCGAGACTTAACAAGGTACCACACCAGCTAACTTAAAAAGCCTGTCTCATCTTCCTTACTAAAGTAGACCGAAAGCTCTGGTTTGGTATCATGTAGGTTACCGGGGTCTACCGAATGATTACACGGTGATGTGCCATATTCCTTAAAACCTCAATCCCATTTGCCCCCACCTCTGAATCTAGGTCTAATAGCTAAATTGTAAACGTACAAGCCTAAACAAGGTACACAACATCTAGATTCAATGATGAGGAAGGCTTTGCTTCATCTAACTATCTAAACGATGGAAATTCATTTTGAACAACAATAGTTGTGCCCCTAACGTATTGCTATTCAAAGGGAGATTTAGCGTCACATGAATATCCTGATGTATCCCGTATTCATCGAGTGACGAGAGTATGTGAAGCAATCGAGTTGCTCACTAGCCCTCCCCATATATTATAAAACCTTTCTTGGTTACGGCAACACAACACTTATTTAGATGGTGTGTGAAAAGTTTAACTCGGGTCATCGTGGGGGATTTAGCAAGTAGTTAATGCTTTAGCGTTACCCCTTTGTTTACTATATATGCTTCCCGGTTGTCAAAATTCTGGGAAACCACACACAGAAGTAGTACCGACCACCTATATTAAACACCTGGCTCTTACTCCTATGACCGAAACAATTACGTGGTTCCAATCTCGGGGTTCCCTTTTAGAGTCTAAGTAGGTAAGGGAGATCTCTGCACATACCCAGTTCTTTTGAGACTGGTGGTAGTCACGTAGCAACGAGCGGTAGGTAGATTGTACCGACGATATCCGGACACCTTTTTGTCACTAAGTACGCAGGCTTCGCTATTGATGTAGTCATGCATATCGCGTTTACAGGAAGCCAATTAGAAGGCGTATATCTGCTCCCAGTAGAACGACTAATTGACTTTGATTATGCTGATGAGATTGCCCCAATCTGTGACAGCTCAAAGCTTGACAAGCGGCATTGGACAGATTAGCACTGACTGTCAACCGCTTCGGACTTTATTTGCAACATCGGAGTGCAATGCGCTCCTCCAAGAATGACCTGTAAGGCCTCCTTCGTTGACACTTGGTGGGGATCACCTAGAAGTCATTCAGAAATTCAACTATCTGGGAAGTTGTACAAGCATTCTTGGGATTGAAGATGAAATCACGAACCGTAGAGCAAAAGCTCATGGCGCATTTTATAACTTTCGTCACTTATGGCGCCGGCGCGACATCATATTTACGCTGAAGGGAATATTGTACCATGCAGCGGTACGTTCGACCTTACTGTACGGTTGTGAAACCTGGCGGTTTAAAGCAGCGGACCTGAAGAGGCTAGTTAAATTCGACCACCGGTGCCTACGCCATTCAGCTCAAATCTGGTGGGAACACCGCGTGAGCAACGAGCGTGTTTGGCGCCTTGTTTACGGCACAGGAAAAATAAACGAACCTCTCAGCTCTCCTATTTCACGCACCAGCTCCCATGGCTGGGCCACTTGTTACGCATACAAGCCCACCGATTCCCGTGATGTGAGTTGTTTCCTCGCCGGGGGTGTGGATGGAGAAGAGGACGGGTGGCCAAGCGATGACTTGGTCGAGAGGAATGAAGGCGCTCACTTCGAAGCTGGCCTCAGGTGGAGCGCTCGAGTCCCTGGTTGGGGTCCAAAAGATGATGAACACATTTGGCTGGATAAACTTTTTGAAATGGCAAGGAGCCGATCTCAGTGGCGTTCGTGCTGTGAATTTCTTTGTCATACCACATCCCACTTAGCTTCCTCTTCCAACCACGATCTCACTATTTAGCCTTATATAATTTTACATAGCATTATTTTTTGATGCCTAGTTGCCGGCTGGTAGCTTATCGGAACGATGCCCAACCGTTACCGGTAGCTCAGCCGGCTTACATCAGTTCCCTTTTTTCTCTTATTTCTCTTCTCTGTATCGCGGAACCGTAGCTGAGGGGTTTCCCACCTCTAGCTAACCTGCATAATGATGAAGGATGACGCAAGCGAATTTTCAACGAGGTCCAAACGAAAATAACCGTGTTTGCAAGTTTTGTTTTGTGGAATGATTATGCACTGAAATCCGTGACAGCTAATGGGGATGAGCTTGCTAATTCTGCTAATCAACTCTTGCCTTTATCTTTATATCTCATCAGGCTCCAGGACATAAATCTGACCCACTCCTTCAAAAATGTTACAATTTGCGTAGTTGATTCTCGACCGGTCTCCGCAATCTCAAAATTTTCACTTCTCTATATCATAAGTTTGAGCCCCTAGAAGTCAAAGTAGATGCAGAAGGCACTCGTATTGTCCTCGCCTTGATAGCTTATTGGGCCGTTCCTGTTGCAGAGGCGAATAGTACTGTGTTTTAGAAGGTAAAGCCACCGCCGTATACATTTCGTCAAGCGCCATCACGTCATCTGTTTCCCACGTGCACATCAAGTTCACACGACACAGGTTTGGGTAGCAGACAGATGTGCAAAATGCTTTGTGTGCATAAATTCACGCAGCCTGTGAAGACTATGCATGACATTAACGAGTTCGAACTGACCTTTACTTTGAGCGATTTGAAGACCTTTCCTAAATTTCTTCTGAAATACTTTTTACTCTGAACGAGCTAATAGCTGAGGATGATCGAGACAATGAACCTCCAACGGTAAAAATATAACAACAGACCAAAGAAAGCAGTCGAGCACACATATATGTGGAAAGTGTTACATGCCTAGTCCGAACCCCCTCCAAATTGTTCCGTCACATGCGCCTTCAGACAAAGCAAACATGCGGTTTCAAGTAACACTCCCACTAAGTTCTGACACTGTGTGACCCACGTACTTGCAGCTGTCTTCCAAAAAAAATAGTAGCGGAGAATCTATCCGGCCGTCTCTCGCACGCGCTCAGGTATACCATCACATCGGCGATGACGTAAAGCTGGTTCAGCAGCAGTCCAGTTGGGTGACTAAACCTCAAGGATAAGCTGCCCGTCTACGTCAAATCAATGTGTTTTTATTCCTTTCCCTGTTCCTGTGAAGCAGAGTAGCTTGGTCGTAGGATACGAGGCTTGTCTGATAGGATGAAGGAAAGCCATCCGGTCTGGCTCGGAAATAGAGGACGAAAGTCCGTCAAATCTACCTATGCTGCGCATCTTGCGTGTAATGGTTACACCCCCAAGTCGGCTGATTCATTCATATTAATCTATCAACTACAGAAAATTGAGCAAAGTATTTCCCTAAGTGGATATTAGACTCCGCAGATGACATCGCAATTCGATTGAACGATCTGGGCTGTGCACACAAAAAACGGTTCAATGAGGGGATGAGGGTACCTTAGACAGGACGGACTACACTTGACACTTGCGTACGTGTGATTGCAGCTAGGACCCGACCAACAGTGTTTGTCATCGCGCACTAGAATCGATTTTACTGAATGACGACTACTTGCGTCTGTGGGCTGCTAGGGTTGGGATAAGCAACACCAAAATGTTTCCATTTCACATTCGGCCCTTGAGATCGGAATGACCGAGGTCCACCTCAAGTAAAACGAGGTCTCAATAGAGGTTGCTTACAGCAACCCAACCACACAGCGGATTCTTCAAGTCCTATTTTAAATTCGATTCCGCTGTACCAGGCGTTGCTAACGGATCTCATTAGTAGATAACTTATGGCATCAGTCGTTAACCACTGGTCTTTGATGTACACTCCAGCTCAGGCTCTCTCCACCTGATGCGTCCAAACCAGGACGAAACCGTGGTCGTGGGGTGCCAGTGTTAGGATGAGCAATACCAAAACATTTACGTTGGACATTCAGCCATGTGATCGGAATGACCGATGTCCACCTCAAGTTAACCGAGGTCTCACTAGAGGTTGCTTGTAGCAAACCAATCGCATTGCGGATTCTCCAAGTCCTACTTTAAATTCGTTTCCGCTGTACCCAGCGTTGCTTACGGATCTCAGTGTTATATTACTTGTGGCATCAGTCGTTGACCATTAGGCTCTGATGTACACCCCAGCTCAGGCTGTCTCCACCTGATGAGTCCAAACCAGGACGAAACCATGGTCGTGGGGTGCCAGTGTTAGGATGAACAACACCAAAACATTTACGTTGGACATTCAGCCCTTGTGATCGGAATGGCCGATGTCCCTCGCAAGTGAACCGTGGTCTCAATAGAGATTGCTTGCAGCAACCAAACCACACAGCGGATTCTCCAAGTCCCACTTTGAAAGTTTATTTTCTTGTATTTTTACAAGCCTGACAATGTATCCCCTACAATATATGTTTGCATAAACGCAGACGTTTTATCGATCAATGGAATTTTTACAAATCAATTCCATCTGTTTGAGTGTTGTGGTTCTAACATTCACTTTAGTGCAGACCAACACAACGTACGCATCTGATATGTTTGTAAATTTTTGGATACCTGCATCATGTAAACATAGCCTTTATGTTAGTATTGGTTTAACAGAAATGCAGCTGAACGCGGTTTCACTTGTAAGTGCACAGGAACAGTCTCTGCTGCAATGTGAAGAGTTTAAATGTCTGCTTACACCACTGGAACTGATCAACGGTGACCAGTGGAAGCCAGCGCATGCAAATGCTACAATTAATAATGTGATCCCACACGATTCTTTTAATTACGCTAGTTGGGTGAATCAGAAGGACGCCGAAATACTACCATGCAGATATTACCTACTTGTTTTCTCGTCAGTTCCGTTGGTTGTGGGATAACTATAGCATCTCCTTTGCCACGGGAAACAAATGGAATTCGTACAACAACTCATTCGCGCGTAGCATTGTAGTGAGGGAATGCGGCGCAGATTTCCTCCATGTGTCCCGGTGGGTGACTAAGCATGAACTGTTTAAAGACAAGCGAACCAGTGAAAATCAATGCAATGTGGGCAAATTTTGGCCCGAACGCAAGGTGAGAGATGCCGCAAATCTAGGCAGTAAGTGCAGCATCGTTTTCAAGTTACCTAGTCATGAGTTGGCGACTTCCCCGTTTGGCTGCATACTGCTATGTAAACTATCCTAAGACTGTAGTCTTATTATTTACTTTGGAAATCCAGCGGCTTGTTTGCTTGGTTGTTGCGGGCAAGCGCCCTTCCGGAAGAAAACACAATTAGTTTCTTTCAGCAATCTACGGAATTGGGGTGTCTTCTTAACTTCTGTAATTGGTTCTCATTTTTGTGCGGTATTTTTAGCCGTAGCTAGTTAACATCCTTGTAACAAATTTTGCCGAGATTATTCTACGTTGTTTACCACCAATAAAACGTCCGACACAAGAACAAACATCAGAAACGGATAAAGGACAATCACTCTACCATACATCAACAGCATCTCTGAGATGGCGACGAGACTGCTATGACCTTTCGGAATCAGAGTTGCTCACAAGCCGACGGAAACCATCAGAGACAACATCTACAATGGCAAGGACCGGCTTAGCATAGAAGAAACAAGTGGTGTGATTTGAAAAATCCACTGCGAATATTGTAACAAATACTATGTGGGCCAGACAGGAAGAAAGCTCGGCACTAGGCTACATGAGCATAGCCTAGCCATCCGCCGACATGACCAGAACTCCCTGATGTCGGTACATATGTACTCCGAGAATCATCAGTTTGATTTGAGGAATGTCAGGATCATAGGCAGAGCAAAAGGTCGAAAAGCACGCAAGTTCATCGAGGCTTGGTACTCGGGAAAGAACTCAATCAACAGGCAGTTGGATCTAGACACTGTCTACGAAACACCGAGGGTCAAACGAATAGTCCTCCCCGGAGCAACTGAACGAAGGAACCTCATTGAGGCGGACTCTAGTCACCAGTACGAGAGCTGACTACACGGTCAGATCAGGTGGATCAATCGACTCCTAACGTTCCAATCAAATGATCAATAATCACTTGGATCTGCAAGTGGCCCGCATAAATGCACTGATGATGTCGTCTAGTCTCATGATGAAACGTTTGCAGCCAAATCAGCCAGCTGGGAGAACACCCGCATAGCCTCATGCGCATCCCGAACTACAAATATTCTCACGGCTTTCTAATCATTATTCTTGTTCGTTGCTCATCTATTGTCGGCCGCTTGCTCGTGTAGTATAGATATAGCGCGTCGACCACCGAGCTGTAAAGGGCTTGCATAGAACCAGTGCCACAAATGTTTTAACTACAGGCCCCTATTGTCAACGGGAACCTATTATCAGAGGAGATAAGCTGGTTACGATTTCGTCATCTAAAACCGATTGCAAGTGATTGGTAAAGGAAGGAAACACTTGAACCCAAGTTTACCATAATGGCACATCGGTTTTTGTTGCGTCCTCCCTCTATTTCTAAGACTGCAATCGGCGTAGCCAGCACCATCGCCACCGCCCTACGTTAAGCGATATGAAGAGAATTCACTTATCTTAATTAGTCTGTCGGTTCAAATCTTGAATGATGGATGGCCCTCGTTTAATTGAGTGTTCCACTTAAACTAGCTTCGCTTTCGTCGGTCATCCTCGCTGGCCTCTAAATAAAGAACAGGTTCCTTGTTTACAACAACGTCAATCACTGTAGGGAACATAGGCTTACGACGTACACTTCAGAAAGCCGATGATGAAAGACATTTTAGTTTCCCATTTGAAGTTGTCGGTCACATTTGTTTGATCTTTGACACATGCACAGTGTTGCGCGCCAAATGTATTGGGGTCATTTCGAATGGATACACACCGTGTACCCAGTGGATTTATACAGGACAGATTTGGACTTTCCCAAACTGTTTTGTCGTCTAATGAACCTATCCGATATCTACTGGTGTTTGAACACGTAAGGTTAGCTACTCCAGCCACATGGATTCTGTAATTTAGTTGATGCGATAAGAGCGAATTAATCGCAGATGTTGCTATTTGTAGGGAATTTACCGCAAGCATATCACAAAATGGGTGAATGAAACTTCAAGATGATTAATATGTTAACATATCGTAGAACCGAATTTCGCATTCTACAACAAAGCTGCAAATGACGGGGACACGGCCGAACAATCAATACCGAATCGAATAGAGGTGAGAATCTCAATGGCAGAGTAGTGAATTTCTACAACATTTATGGTGGCAGCATCAAGCAGCTGTACAAGAAAGCCTTCTTTAAGGAGTCCGTTGTAAAATTGCAAACATGAACTGCCTCATTGCTTGAAGATAGAATATGCGAAGGGCATTCGAGAGATTGGAACCATAAACCTTCCGAATTATGCACAATTCGTAATTGAGCTCACACATTATATACGCCATCCAAGCTTGGCAACCTTGGTTGAAACGCGACCTAGAGATGCTGCAGGAGCTACAACGCTGGGCAAAAAGGAATGTCAAACACTAGGCAGTCGCTGTTATCAGTCGTATTTTGAGTTGTTGGGAACTTTCAGCGGAATCCCCTGAAGGCTTTGCGGTAGTTCCATAATAGTGTACCATATATAGCTTGACCGTAACCACCTATGCCGCTATTTGCTGAAACAGGCACAAGACCGAGCTCAACGGTAACTACTTGTAAATGACTGTAAGGTACGGTTGTCTAGAAAGTCGACGGAATTACTTTTCTCCTCGGGTTTAACAACCCTAGAATTCCCTCGCAGTCAGCTATGTGCCCGCCTAGTTGGACATTTACAATAAACGTGTGGATATATTTCTTAGCTCCCAGCAATTCGTCACCTTAAATAAGCCATTGTCGATTCCAGTAATCATGCTCTCCTGCCTGATGTGAGTGTCACATAGACCCAAGGAGGCCGGGTATGTGGGAAAAACCACACACATACGACATATATTCGACTACATACGTATTATTGTTCCCACGGCTTAGCTCAAATATTTTTGCGCACCAATACGTCTGTAGGCTTGCCTTCGATTTTTTTGCACTATCGTTATTTACTAAGGCATTTAACTATCTGGACGCTCTGTAGATGACTCATACGTCTTTCGATTTTATAGTATGTACCCCAAATATCTTACGGACTAGCCACGCCCTTGTTTGGTAATCCATCATAAAGCATTATCTGGTTCATTGCATTCATAAAAGGAAATATCTGCTTAATTATCTGTCAGACGAGAAGGTTGCATTTACTACCGCACGGTAATCTTGGGATAGACAGATCACCTCTTCAGAATTCCCATTACAGTCTTTGACTGAAAGGAGTTGTTGGTTAGTGCCAGCCACAGAGCAGGGCAACGGAAAGCAGCTGGGATTTGCAAAGATTTCTACACTGCCATCGAGTTACTTTCAATTTCGTGATCATTTATTGTTAGTTTACCGAAACTACATACTTCCAGAAGGCATAGTGTACTTTTGCACTCTTCAGCATCTTGGACCTCGAAAATACATGAAGTCCAATCAATATATCTTTATGACAACAAGAAAAGTAATCCTCTCGGGTCTCGCATATTTCGGAGAACAACTTGCGCTTCAGCCAGTTTGGGATACGAAGGAAGTCCATATGTGTATGGTCTGAGTTGGACTAATAAATTCGCTAGAAGCTCTTTTGCAAAATATTTGTTCAACTCTCACTTCAGGACGGAAAAATGTAGAGTGTTAGTCAGGGTTTACAGAGAACTCGCCAAAGGATGATACCCCTCTCGTGAGCTGGATGCATGTATGTTCCTATAACTATCTTGCACCACGGAAAGTACTATCGAAGCTATATTGAGGCACACTGCAGCGCTAGCCCAATTCGTGTTTGCTTCTGGATTATGTGTATTGCAACACAGCCGATCAGAGGAAGAAAATAGTCGATGCAGTAACCACTGGGACATCGCAGTATTGGGATGTTATTTAAATACGGACTAGGAATTTACGGTGCAGTGAATACTTGTGACGAACAACTGTAAGATCCAGTGCAATGTTAAATTCATATCAACAATCACTAATTCCAAGGCAGCCTGAATGAACTCGTAAGCAGTGTCGTATGTAGACACGCTGATATTCGTAACTGATTCTTGGTTTCGGAGTTAGTTTCACACGTGTAACTGGAATGAGGATGGAATCTTCACAAGAAATATGTAGGTTTATAGGGAGGGAAATTTACACCTGAAAAGTAACTCAAGAAAATCAGCGAACGACTATGTCATTTATTATGTGCCTTTCTAGTTAGCGAGTAAACGACACAGCGCTAATCGTCCCACAATAGTGCTGCACTGTACTTAATGTTTTAACAGGATATAAGCAACAGAATGTATATACATAGAATGTTTTCCGCCAAAAGAACCCTATGACAGTCATTGGTAGGCGAATAGTATACACTACTTTTGCTATATTCTGAAGAGATTTACCGTGGCTAGATATTGTCAGAAAATCAACTGCTATATTACCGTGGGCTTTTAATAGTTACTTTATTTCGATTTTACACTAGATGCGCCTGTATAAGCAAGACCAGGGAAGTACATGCACTTACGACGCATTCGATGGACGAGCGCCATATTCACAAGACCAGCCAACCATAGGGAAAAGGCGAAAAGACCGGTAAAATTCCGTGAGGTATACGTTTATTACTGAAATGTACAAGCCCGCTAGACGGACAGCCATCAAACAAATGGCTAAGTAGAGAGAGGAATGAAAGAATAGAAGGAACAATGGAGGAATTCGGGTATCGTTTTGCTCGTACGCGCATGTAAACAAAAGGGGTCAACACGCGACAAACAAAGCTGCCTAATTTACCTGGATACAAATGAAACCAGACTGCTAACTATTTACAACAGACGGATAAGTTTACATCGAAAATCTTGCAAATAATATAGCTAATACTGAAGGATGGATAAAAACAAAAAACTCCATTTGGAGCAGACTTGGGCAAAGCATACATTTACGCTATATTTTGACTTCTCCTTCGTCAGATGCCCAAAGGCGGAAACGTTTAGCTGGAAAAGTGAATGAATTTCCTCATACGATGGTGGTAAACAAACGAGGGAAGAGTTATCACCATTTACTTATTTTGGATGGAAACATGTATTTGCAGTGGCCCTCCGCGGGAATGCGAAAGAGATCTGGCATCAGTAAGTTGGTGTAAAAAGGTGCTAGACTGGATGTTTTCGTTAAGAAAGGAAACAAAACTCAGAGGTGCAATGGAAATATTCTGGTATTGCTCATCCTAACACTGGCACCCACAGACCGCGGTTTTATCCTGGTTTGGGCTCATCAGGTGGAGATAGCCTTAGCTGGGGTTGAAATCAGAGCCTAGCGGTTCACAGCTGACCCCAAACGCTATGCCCCTGAGATCTGCGAACAACGCTTGGTATGAAACCAATCACAATGACCGCCAAATTAACATAAATCATAGTATAGAACCAAGAATATGGATTATTGCACTGTTACTTTGTAAGAAAATGACGAATAATGCAGTATGAAGGACCAGTACTAAATACATCTGCAAGCAAGTTTTACGGCGGGAGAGGCAGATAGCAAGCCAATTCACTAGAGAACCGCGCGGTGTGGGCAGCAACATTTAGGACGATGAAAGGGACAAGTTTTACTATTAAGCCATGGTTTTACACACCAAAATTTACCAATGTAATACGACAAACTTTAGAAAACGTAGAACGACTCTCGCGTTTTTGACAGACCTAAATACACAAGTTGTACTGTGCTACCGGTCGAGGATTCCAAGGGATCCGTGTCAGTAGGCCACAATAGACCTCGAGAGCTGCAATGCAAAGCTAATGCCTTGCAGGTGTCCGAATGCTCCTATCCCAACCACTTAGTAAGAGACCAGGACAAACGAAACGTGAAGGTAGAAACAAGAGGAAGCATCATGGCCGTATTATGGAAAAGCATCGATCTCCTTACCTTAAGGAACACACTACTAGGTCACGCCAGGAGCCGCTACACAATTATCATTGAAACGATAAGCCGTATGAAAACGCAGTTAATGTAACGCAGTAAAAATGGGTAACAGAAGGTGTTAAATATTTGTTTATAGTGCTAAATGTATTAGGTCTGCGACAGAAAATTAATAACTCTGTGGTTTTGATGGCAACGTCAAGTGTCGAAACTATGGGTGCGCAAAAGAGGATACAGCAAGACTTCTCAAAACGACAGGAATAAGAAGGTTACTTATTAATTGACGTTAGCGTAGTTTGCTTTTGTGAATATAGAATTCACACAATTAATAAGTAATGCCGGTTAGACTAACTTAGGTTAATTTCCGAAATTTCTGGGTACAACCGTCGCATGGGATGCGATGTTGTCTTTCCATACCGTATGGAAGAAGTACCTTTTCTGTACAGGGAAATGGCACAGTAGGCATTTTGTAACGCTTTTAACTTTGTGTCTGACACAAACACTGTGCATAGTAGGATGGGGATTTCCTTAACATGATTGACATCTATCGATAAATCTGTCACTAGAAGAAGGCGGTTTTAGAATGAGCTCCCAATAAATTCTCTTTCTGTCTCTACGATTAGAAGCTCTTTGTGAAGGGGGAAACGTTGCTATAATAAAACCTACAACAAGCGATTTTCATTAAAGCCCTCTGAAATCATGAGTCAGTAAATTTTCTGAGCGCATCCTCACAATTCTGCATGCGGTATTAGTAGTTGCAGACTCTTTATCCGTGTTAAAAGAAACAAAATTGCTACATTTGCAAATCTGAGAGTCATACGGACTTTGTACTTGCTTCAGCCGTATTTTCATATGATGACACTGCTTCGATCCTTACCTTGTTGTATTTACACCTAGAATTCCATGTCAGTAACCTAGCTTTCCAGTTGCAGCAGTTTTGTTTTCTGCTTCGTTTTTGCACGATTGCATAACATCCGACGCGTTTCAAAGTCCATCTCTAACTCTCTAATATTGCAGAATGTATGAGGAAGTATTAGTGTACCGTACGCCAATGCCAGTTGGAACCACTTAGATATGGTAGTCATCACTAAGCGTCTGGTGCATGCTGGTTCCACTTGTTAGGTAATGCAAACATTTACTCTCACCTCGCGGGCGTTCTTCTTTGAACTATTGATTTGTACATCGGATGAATGGGTACGTGTAAATCAATTGATTTTTAGCTTGAATAAGTCAATCACTTCTCCTTGGAATTACCATGATTGTTGATGATCGACTTTGCATTGATTGGGGTATGCCTGACACAATAAAGATGTAGACAGAGAAATACTAACTGAGGCACAGCATGCATTACACGTTGCGACAAGGCAAATTTAAAAATAATGCTGGATATGCATACGCCCGCTTCAAAATACTAGTTTACATGTTATTTATCAGGACTGTGTTAGGACTGATGCTTCTGCACCAAATTCTTCCGGTTATTCCACTATTTTCACAGTAAACACCCAGGTCGCTTCCTCTCAAGTACAAATAAGAGAGTGCTTTTACGAAACAAGAAGTAGAATGAAATGTGCTTTCTCGTGCAAAATCATTTGTTCAGTGCAATGGTACACTGGATTTGGAATTTGAAAAGTTGGAAGGCAGATTGTTTACGGAAACACGTTTTCAACATGCAAAGTAGAGAAAATCGATTACCTTAACACCTCTATTTGAACGCGCACGCAGGTAGAAATGATGTTGATCACATCAGAACTAGGTATCCTTTTGTTTTTCAGAAAATAGTGACACCATTCTTAGATCCAGATGTGAATGGTGAGGATGAGTTGTTCTGCAATTATCTTACAAACGTCTCCTGGCCGGACAAAGTAACATTGTCAAACACGTTTTATGTTTTAATCCAGATTAAAATTCTAATATCTGAATTCCCGCATTTCAACTGCTCTGATGGGTAGTTGGTAAAGTAATCGTATGATTACTGGCATACTTCTACTCTAGAGCAAACTACATGGTAATAGTCTCCTTGCGATAGCACGGTCTCAATGATTGTTTGCCTGTCAATTTTGTTGGTCCTATCTTCATGAATTTCACCTTACTCGGAGTGACAATTTTCTGTCTTCAAATGAACAAACACGACTAATCCATGATTACGCTGGTGGGTATTTGGTCATAATTCATATATTCAAGTGTTTTTCCTGTCTTCACTACCCAGACACTCATGTAATTTCTATAGATTTTTCCGTCAATAAACAATGATGCTTGTGAATCATCTCAAAGCAGGACGTAACAAAAGAGGATTTATTTCGTTACAATTTGCATCGATTACTTTATCCAATCTGGTGGCGGTCAGTCCGCTAGCAGATCATTTACATCGGAAGAAAAGTCAACATCCTTTTAATTTTAGTAATCAAATATGAATGATAAAATCACTCATAATTTATTTGTCCCCAACTCAAATCAGTAAACTCACCAACATCGCGAAGCCATCACTGTTCAATATGAAAACACCGTAAATCACAGTGGTACTCAGTGAAAAATTAAAGCTGCTTGCACAAAACTGGTTTGTTACTCTTGAAAACGCAGTGCAAATGCATTGCAAATGATCTAATATGTTAACCAAATTATAGGAAGCAGAGCAATTTGGTCAACATTTTAATACAGCCAAAACGTAAAAATCTTTTAAATAGCTGGTTTCAATGTACCAGATGTTTAATACAATTTCCTCGATTTCCACTCTCACATCGACTGATGTTCTTCCTTTCACCAGTAACTTTGTTACTTTATTGCAGTCATAACCGGAACCAGATATGTTTTTTTGCAATCCAGTTAGCCAAATTTTCTCAAACGAACATTTTCGAATGTTGGCGTGAATTCGCAACCATATAGCTAAAACGTTTGGAAGCGATTTGCCAGATAAATTTGTTCACTAACTCAGATGTAACGTATATTAAACTCAAACTTGATATTTATGGTTGTAAAAGTGAAGTCCCACCAGATGAAGCAAATTCGACAGACGTGTGTCGAAATGTCCCTGGAAATTATGAAAATATCAATTACTGGTGATTATCGTTGCAGTTGACAAGATTTAACCTGTCCGTCCTAAAATCCTTGGCAGTTGTTAAATCCCCTGAGAATCCCACGCTGCGTGAACGCTTCCAGAATTTATAATGTGGCTAGCTTGCCGCACAATCGAAGTGAGTTATATACTCTGGTGACTTGTTGAATCTACTTAAAAGAGGTGAGCAACTTATGCATTCGTTATGGTAACTCAAGTCAAATGATTATTTCAATGCATGAAACTATCATTTGAACAAGAGGAACTCCGACACTATTGGCTAGATAGTGTGATCATTGGGACAGTGGTTTATGAGGGGTATGAAAACACTTGCTTTACAGATCCCACTGGATGACTAGGGTAAAAAGTATAAAATAAGACCAATCTAGTTAAACTAACACGTCAGGCACAGCAGTCACTAGGAGGTTTGTTGTAGCCCAGGTGTGAGTATTCCTGCCTGCCCTGTAGAAGGATTTTGACATCGTTCATTGTTGGTTCTGCTGCACTTTATCATTTGATGGTTATAAGCTACGTTAACTAGTGTGAATGTGTCAGGTCCTGGTCAATGCGTTTCTGAATCTGGATAAGTGGGGCATGAATTACATGTGTTTTATCTAACTTCCAGGGCTGTGCAACTCGGGGGAGAGGAGGAATGTGGCGTCGACATTCTAGTCGGCTGTACTGCGTCGCCAACAAAACTGCTGATCAATCAGATATGTGTTTTGGCTGCGTATACAAAACGAGAGGCGTGGTTGGGTTATTTCGTAGTCAATACATCAGTATGAGATCTCCTAAACACCGATAAACTCCGCTGTACATTTTAATTTTTGGCTTCAGTGGCTAGGCAACGTTGGAATTACGACGGACGTTCTTCATCGCCCTGCGTTGTACAGTGTCGACCGCAATGAGCTGGTGTTTCTTCCAGAGTTTTGACGATTGGATAGAGTATTCTGCCTGCGGCCTCACGTACACGCTAAGCATTTTCGGAAAGACTGAAGCGTCGCATTTCCCGAACACTCTATGAAGGTGAGGTATTGTTGCAAGCATATGAATGGTAAGTGGATTAACTTACGACAAGGACGGTTGGAGCATGCTCCGGGCTGTAGTTGTCCAATGATCGGTGTTCGCCGAAACCAAACATCCAGTACACTTTTTGCATGCATTAGTCTCTAAATGAGATGTGATAACACCACTAGCAATAAGGAACAATAGGTGCCAAAAAGCGTGTATAAATTATGCGCAATTCTTGTGTAGTTTTAGGAATGGCCGCACGTCACAGTGTGGGAACCTGAAGTGTATACGGTACCACTAATTGCTTCAAACATAGCTACTACCAAGTGTATCCGTTCCGAGAAACAAGAGGTCCAGCAACCTTCGTCATCTCGGTTGCAGAGTGCATGACGTTGGTTTCTTTCGCTGTCTAGTATTTGTATGGTGCGCATTGCTAATGCGTCCATTCCTAGTGCTCATACATCTGTTGTTTTTTAAAATGTTTCCTTTATATTTGGTGGAATCATTACGGCCTGCTGATGGCTGGTTGCGGGTTCGCATCCTTGCACCAGTTTACTGATATCTGGTGTAATAAGGTCTACCTTCATTCCGTAACACTCCTCTCAAAATTGCATGCCCTAGCTGCCTTCGCTCGGAGTCTTCCTGACTGTCGGTGTTGTACTTGCTTCCATGGGAGTTCCTTCTCTAACTCTTGCCACAAGCTCAACTCACTGGCATGTACTCGCCGTGAATCAACTTACCGAGCGATTGATACACTTGGCCTCGCCGGTTGACCGCCTAGCACGGTCCGTTTCACTTCGGTAGGGTTTTGCTCTCCACTGGGCCACAGGTGGGAGCGTGTTGATGGTCCATGTACTTCAACTTCGAACCGAACGGAAACGTGTCACTCATCCGCCATTGTTTGTTTGGAACTTCTCCATCCTCTGCGCCTTAGTTGCTTTCAGGCTACGGTTGGCTGCGTTCCTGATACGCTATGCCTCTTTGGGAGATTTCCGACTAGTTGGCCAAATTCCAATCTCTAGCTTCACACGTAGGTAAGGTGCTCGACCGTATATCAGTGGGAATCAGAATTTCTTTGTAGCGGCATGTTTGGTAGCTCAATGGGTAAGTTTCTGCTGTGGCATAGGTTCCTCCCGATATCCACCCTTTGCCGCTAGCCACTATTTAATTGTTCTGTAATTACGCTCCGTCAAGCCCCTTGTCTGCGGGTGGTATGGGGTTGTCCGCACTTTGTTGATACCAGGTTTCTCCAGGGAGTTCCGGAATTCCACACTCTTGAAGTACGGACTCTTGTCTGTTAATATGACCTTTGGGATTCGGTGATCCGCTAACAACTGTTTCCTGACGGCATGGGTAATGTTGGTCGCCCGTTGACCCTGAATTCCCGTTGCTTCAATCCAGTGCGTGAAGTGCTCCGTCAACAACAAGATGTATTGATTGCCACACCTGGTCAATAGAAACGGTCCTATAACTAATCGACCATAGTTTACCAATTTTGAATAATGGAACAGACATCTCTGGTTGTTGCGCTCCTGAGCAGTTGGCTTTCAAGTGCTGACATTGCTTTCTCGTATGCACGTATGTCTCGAGGTCCGTCTTCATTCCCGGCCAATAGACGCGCTGTTCCAGTAGATAACATGTCCTGGAACAAGCAGTTCTCGCCGTATCGTAACAAGAAATCACCATCCTTCGCTTTAGTTTTGTCGGAATAACCTGCACCTAATTGTTGTTGTCTCCTGGTATCCACATCAGGATCCCACCTTCATTTACTTGTAGCTTTTCAAGATTTCTCGTAAGCGGCCCGAGCTGATTATGGTAGCTCTTGTTTGGACTGACTGATCGGTTATTCGTGCAGTGAGCACTTTGTGCAAACGTTTGTCACTGCGTTGCTCGTTTGCCAGCGGTCCCGGATACTGCTCTAACAATATACCATTTACACAGAAAACCACGCTCGGCAGGTCACCTTCATTCATTATGCTTAACAAAAATATGTAGTTGCGTTCTCCTTTCTCGGCTCGTGGGTTACCGTGAAATCGCATTCTTATGAGTGCAAAGTCCAACAGACTAGCTACCCCATGAGGTCATTCGCACACTTAATCCATCCCAAAGGCTTGTGGACCATTTTAACGTGAAATCGCTGACATAACAAAGAAAGTCGTCATTTGTTCAACACCCTAATAATTGAGAGACATTCCTTCTCTATCGCTGAGTACTTGCCTTATGCCAGTGTCAAAATTCAGCTGGCGTATTCAATCGTCCCATGGCTTTGTTTCGAAACTGCGCCGACTCCGACGTTGCTGGCGTCCATGGCCACGTTGGACATCCCTCGGGCAATAGGCGATATCAAGTTCAGCTCCCGTCTACTAATTTTCTGCAGAATACGATCAAGGGCTGCTTAAGCCATTGCAGTCCAAGTGAATGTTTTCTCCTGTTTCAGTAGCATGTGCAAGGGTAAGGCGAAATTGTTGAATTATTTGTTGAATTTGCTGCAGTACCCAAGACGGCCCAGAAACGCTCTGGGAGTGCGCTTTGAGGTATTAACTGGAGTGCCTTCCGCTGTCAATAGTTTCTCACGCAGTAGCTTCAGCTTACCTTGTCTCACTTTGTGGCCCAATTAGGTGACACAATTGTTTTCAATCTGGGAAATCGGTCCATTTATACGGAGTCCAGACAGCTGAATCCATTCCAAGAATGCTTCAAAACAAACGCTGTACTCCGCCTCTGATTAGCTATAGAGCGCGATAACATCTCTGTACACCGTCACATTCTACAAGACAGTTAGCAAGTAAACGGTGCTCCCGAGAATCCATAAGGCATCCTTTTACATTAGTATCGTTTTTCACCGACAGTAAATGCCGTTTTTTATTGATAACTTTGTTTGATCGCCAGTTGTTAGTATTCGAATCCCAGATCCAGTACCGTAAATATTCTCGACTGTTGCAATATATCCAAAATGTCAGCAACTGATGGCACTGGAACGAAACGACTCTAGTAGATTTCATTCAGCCTTCGGAAGTCTACACAGAAACGGTAATTCCCATTCGCATTTTTCTGTAAGACTGGAGATTTTTATAAGCTGTGCGCCACCTCAATTAAATCCGCGTCCAGCATCTACTGTACTTACCTTTTTACTTCAGCCTCCAGATGGATTGGTATACTTCGGTGTCCATGCGGTCGATACGTCTGACAGGCTAGCGGGATGGCGTGGTCGATGCAGGCGCAAATTCCATACCGGCTGCTGTCACCCATAAACAAGGAGTGATAGGTTGTGATCAGTGAATACAAGGTCGGTGTCAATTGTAACATGATAACAACCGATTGCCAAGGTATAGTTCCTCCCAGATCAATGATTGACAATGTCCCATATTCAGTCAATAATTTCTCCCGTTTGAAATTGGCGATATCCCTGTTGAACTCCAGAAAAACCGATCCCATATAGTTTGATTCGCATCTGGTGACAAGATGAAGAGGAGCGTTACTTTCCGTCCCCAGATTACCATATGTTTGGCCATACTATCAATGCCCAATTAGTAACCGCCAGCAGCTTGCAATAATTTGGAGCACGATTAAAGCTTTCCATCTCACCAATGTTTGATCAACGACACTGCGGTACCCTTACGGATCAAACACCATTCCATCGTTCTGCCTACTTCCACCATTATTTCGACCGCTCCCAACTGAGCACCTCGAGCACACACTCCTCTATCCGAGTAGAATAATACGGTGGTATGCGTGTATTTGATAAACGGGAAATCGCGCGCCTCACCCGGCATTGTTTTTTCCATTATCCCGGTTTCCCACAAAGATAGCAACAACCCCTTGCTTGCTCCTCCGAGCGTTGAGTACGAAGCCCAATAACATCATGCATGAACGGTTTCATCATTCGATGCAAGTTATCCAACCGCTCCAAGAATCCTTGGTGTTTCTACTTCAGCGTAGCAAGTTGCGCGTCTCGCAGCTCTCCAGTAATCTGCGCCAATTCCTACAGCCGCATACGCCGAGCAGCGTTCACAATCCTGATGCGTTCCGCGATTGGCTGTGGGGGACCAGGCATGAACTGAACCATCAGTAATTGCTGTTTCAACGGTTGCTACATTCCCGGCAAGGCCGGATCCAACAACCTCCTGATGTGAACTGTAAATAAGTGGTATCCAACCCTCCGCATCGCCTCCCAACGGTCGGCCGAGCTATCCAATCCGGACACCAACACATCCTCCGCAAAGCCCCACTCCAACTTGACAGGGCCTTTTCTCGACACTTCCAGGACTGCGTTCGCCATGCCCTTGAGAAGGCTTTGCAGGGCCACCAGCTTTGCCGGTCGGTGTTGACTCCAACCGCCTCTGCCACATCGCCGAAGTCTTTCAAAAAGGTCCCCACCTCCCCTTCTTCAAGCCGTTCCAACCAGATGATCCTTATGGTTCTCCATGTTCGGTCACTGCAGCAATTCACAATGCAATGCAGTTCACATGCGTACAAAGTCTGCATTCGTTTACTTTAACTCCGAAATAAAAGAACTATGTAAATGCTAAGAACATTGGAGTGAATAGGGAGATCTCCAGAATAGCTGCCTGTTTCCCCTGACATTGAATCGAAGTCGACGCGCATTTGCCATGCACAGTTCAGAGGGCGCTACAGGACAACTCGTGCAGTCACGCTGCGGAGAAGCATGTATGTTATAGTCTTGCTGTAGAACGTCACAGTCGTCGGGAGAGACAATCTTTCTCCAAATCTTCATGTCGTCCGCAAACAAGGCATACGGCGACCGGAGAAGCTGAGGTGGATCGTTGATGTGGATCAGGAACAGATTAGTCCCCAGCACAGTGCCTTGAGGCACGCCAATTTTGTAGAGATACCAGTCAGTTAAATGGTCGTCAACATGTACCCTCCGCTTTCGTCCAACAAGAAAGTCGCGGATCCGCCGGTGCAGTGAGTCACCGACACCACTCATCCTGAATTTATGGAGGAGAACCTCATGGTTGACCTTGTCTAACGCTTTACTGAAATCTATGGAAATCACGTCGACATACTTCCTCTTGCTTATTGCTTTCAACTACTTGCGCCTCGTCAAGTGCTATTTTGTAAATCATGAGCGGCCATGCATAGAACCATGCTGTGCGTCATGGCGTGTTTTTACTGTTGTAACTGCAACAATCCCTTTTTCGTGATTTTCTCAGCAACGTTATTTAAACAATTGTCAGCCAAATTTGCTACGGTCGCCACCTTTCGGAATAGGCTTCATCACCGAACATTTCCAGTCAATCGGCAACGAAACGTTGGGCAGCGACCTGTTGAATAGTTCAGTCAAGGTAGGAGAGTTACTGGTTGAAAGTGATTTGAGAAGCAGTGGATGAAGCCCATCAGGTCCAGCAGGTTTGGTGCCGTCAAGGTAGGCGTGTAGTTGACAAACCTCATTAACGTCGCAATTCAAACAGTCGAGTTTTGTACAAGCCGTACATGTCGAGCTCGGAACAGACACCTGGTCATTTACAAATACATAAGCGAAGTACGCCGCCAACGCGGACGCACGCTCAGTGCTGGAGGATAGGGATGTCCATCCCGGCCATCCAACACTGGCGCATCACTTGCCGGCTTCAGCAATTGCTTCACGCAAGCAAAGATGCGCTTTGGGGCGGTTTTCACGAAGATTGCGAGCTGCGCTTCGAAACGACGGCGCTTATTCCATTTTGCACTGTAGCATAGGTTCCGCTGACTTGTAGACCCTTCGTACTCAATGACAGAGCCAGAGAGGAGGAATTTGTCCCGCAGTCTGCGCCGCCTCCGAGACCGATTTCCATACTCCTTGTCAAATCAATGAGGCTTAAGCGGTCCAACCTTCCGACATTTTAAGAGCCCAAATTTGGAAAAGAATGATGTCAATCTCTCTTTTATAAATATGCAACCCTTCCACAGATGCAGTTTGTGACAGAAACCAATCCAGTTGACTCGACGCTCGAGCTATACCGTCAAAGTCCGTTTTCCAATAGTTGTAAGTTGGTTCAAGCGGACGTGAATACGATAAAGGTAATTCCATGTCAGCTTGGAGCACTGAGTGGTCGCTTCTAGCCAGGGATTCCAGTATCGGAACGTCACGTACTCGTTGTTCGTAGCTTGTTAACATCAGGTCGAGACAGGATAGAGTTGATCGTGTTGTTATGTGTATTAACTGGCAAATGTGTTGCGATGCACCAGTTTCATGTATCAAATCCACGAAGTTTGCTTCAACCTCCATATGTCTACGCATCAAATGCACATCGGGTCATCGTATACGAGGACAGTTAAAGTCGCCCATAAGTAGAAAGTGTGGACGTCTGCCGGTGGCCTATTGGTACGCGCGTCTGGGTTGCAACCATAAAGTCACCGGTTCGAATCCGCGTAGGAGCGGGAGTCCTTGCGCCCACGCGCGACTGGTGGTGATGGCGTGGCAGCGAAGCGCCCTTAGGGCCTACCGCTGACGATTTATTATTTTTATTTAAAAATTGTGGACAACGCATGTGGGTTCGATGATGTGGCAGCTAATGCAAACAACGACTCAGGGGGATGCGATAAACTGCGCCCACAATTAGTTCTCCGCGCCTGAGGCGGATGGAGCACCACGGTAGCTCACACAAACCATCGTCACTGCGGTAGGTGCTCACAAGTCTCCTATGCAGGGATGACCGGATGTAAAGCAAGACACCACCTCGGATATTCTTTAATATATCGCATCGGAAGCACGAGTAACCGTTGAGTTTAAGTTTCTGGGTGTATAACTCTGAATATAGCCATGTCTCTGCGAGTGCCACTACGTCTGGCCGCTCAGACGCAACGAAACAACATAGCTCATCGCGCTTGTTCATAACACTGCAAACGTTTGTGAAGGCTACTCGCAAGCCGCATCAGGAGCCACCTGGCGTGCTTGAAGTGTGTGCAGCCTGTTTATCCTGCTTCGCAGATTCTTGGAAAACACCAGGAAATTTACGATACAAAGATTTGTCTCCCCTTCACCAGTACATCTTTTTAGATCAAGTATGGCAGACTTGAGCCGCTCCCCGTCTACTTGCTCTAGCTGTTGACGAACATGGCTCATCAAACCGTTTAGCCTACTTAGGCAGGATATGATCAGTCTTGGACTGGCTTCGTCCACAAAAGTGATTCTCACAGGCTAATTTCGTTGATCACCTTGCTTTACAAGACGGGTAAGTCGCTTCACTTTTAACTAGTTCTCACCGGCGTCGAGCAGTCTTTCAAGTAGACTCTTTAAAACCTGGACATCGTAATCGTAGCTCACTTGGGTGATGGATCGCTGGACTCCGGCGCGTGGATGATCACGAGGTTATAAAGTCTCTGGTCGGACGAGGTTGACATTGCAGGGGGAATAATATTACCTTCCTCACGTGGGTTGGCTAACGGTTGACTAACATAAGTTAAACGTCCAGCATCCCCTCGTAATTTCGTTCTTTGTTTTTTCCACTGGTCTTCAGCACTCAGGCTTTCATTTTCTAGGACATCAGTGTCTGTTGGACACAACAAAGTTAAAGAATTTATGCCAGGTGAAACTGGGCTTCTCAAAACGGTTGCCCCTCGTGCCAGTGAGTTTGCACGGGTAGAAGTGGAAGACTGAACTGAAACCTGAAAGTTTTTCGGGCTAGGTTTTGGGCCAAACATACGGAGCTGTTCGCAACAGAATAATGAAGCCTACAGGACGGTTTTACTCTTCCTGGCTGTATCTTGTTTCGGCAATTTTCACATAAAGTTTGAACGAAATCTTGTTGGATTTCACGATGACGATGAAAATGCTCAACGAATAATCTAACACATGAAATGTAAGTAACTTGGGACAAACAAAGGTGAGGGCTTTTAAAGCGGATCCTGCAATCTTGGAACCGGTACCACAGGGTGACTGCTTCGACATTGTGAATAATCCGAAAACAAGCTAGCGGCCAATTGCTGGAGAAAATGGCGATAGCAAGAGCACCAAAACTAAAAGATGAAACACAAGTATTTCTGGTCCGAAAATTCAGAATTAAAAATGAAACTGTATTGTAGCTAAAGTTCCACGAAATACTGCTAATGAACGAAGAATTCCAACGCAAAGTAATCTTGTTAACACAGGCAAAAAGAACCGAGTGGAGGCCGCTATCCGAGAGAAGGGGAGTGCAAAAAATCAAGTACAGACTGAACAACTATAATTATAACCATGCTCTCATTATAAAAGACAGCAACAATAAGGTTTAACGCATATAGTGCTGTTATATGTGTGGCACCCATGCATTAAGTCAATGAAAGTGTTCACACATCGTGACGAGGAAGAACAAGGGAGGAACGTCGGGGCATATTGGATGAGGTAAACCTGAGTGTTCGACTTGATTGATTTATAGCAAGAAATAGTGAATATAAGAATTTATCTGCCTCGCCCAGTCATATGTCCAAGTTATGGGCTGATACTTTGTATCCCGTGGCATCTTAATCGCGGTCTCTCTGATGATGCTAACAGGACAGAAAACCCAAGAGGAAGAGCATCGCGAATTTGCGGTTTCGCCAGTAGGAAAGATGTTTTGCTCTATTATGCGATCCATGGTGGTCCATAAATAAATAAATAACTAAATAAAGGTTATATTCCTGGACAGTGCAAGGCATAAGCCAAATGAGTGGACTAAAGTTCTAAGTGGCTTGTCATGGTTCGATAGACTTCGCATACACCGGACTTCATTTCAGAACGAATAAACTTGTAAAGTTCTCATAATTATATGGCTTAATTAAAGTAGCTGTTTTAATTGTTGTTTTTTGTCAGAAAGTAGAAAAATTAGCATCTCATTGCTCATATCGATAACTGAGTTTGGTTGCACATATTATGGTGCAGTGCGCTTTCCGACACAAGTTGGTATGTGATCCGCGACACTGATATGCTGTCGAAGGCTTGTTTAGCCCATGTAATACACCGCCATGTTGGATATGAATTATATAGTACGAGTAAGTTACTGGACAGCAGCGGATTGCTTGGCAATCAGTATTGTTGTTATGGTACAGTTCCTAGTGCTGCGTTGCGGTGTCCATACACATGATGTTGCAGTACAACCAACTCTCACCTACTCGACGTAGGAGACCTTTTACAGTGTCCGTTGCTTGCGATCGGTTAGGCTCGTGATGCACAGTACAAATGCCGTGATGCAGCGATTAAACGTGGCATGTAAAACAAATTTACAGTGTGACGTTTCATGTGGTGAATATTTCAACTCGCCAGTAATTGTACTCCTATTGAAGCTGGTCACAATACGCTGGTCATCAATCACTTGGTTGCTAGTAATTCACATGACTATATTATTAAACCTTACTTGATAACTTGATGTTGTAACACAACAGACATTTTACGCAAGTCGGCCACATTCCTTCGCATTAGGCAGGTCCTTTGAATTATCATTATTCTGTCTTACGTAGTTGGACGAGAAGCTGTCCTTTGGAGTCCTGTTTGCTTGTTGATATTCAAGGACTGTTAGAGTATATGTTATGCGGAGTGTTTGAATCACTATGCGTGGACGAACTACTACATGACTGTGTGCAGAAAACCCGGAATTTGACAGAGCGCGCCAAATATTGAACAACTACACACCGAGAGCAAAACTTTCCCCGTCATCATTCTTTTTACTAATATCTTCACCAGTTGCGTGAAAGTATTTAAATCGTTTTGGCCGCAATACACTGACTGATCCTACGGAATTGCTGAACATTGAGCTACCTGGTTACAAGCCTATTTCTTTTGGGACTTAGATGTATTGTACTTTAGATTCCAGTTTCACGACGATATTAAGTGAACATGACCGGTTGCTTTGAACATTGCAACCTAAATATTATAGTAAATACGACATTTTTGGAAGCGTAACGTTTAGTTACATGATTAGCGCAAGTAAATTGATGTAATGAAACCGCCACCATTGATAACGACATGGCTGTCATATACCAATTTCTCGCCACACATTCCCTGCTTGAGCAGTGTTGTCTTGCAAAGTGCATTGGCTTAAAAGCACAATCATGATGTACACACGTGGTCTGTAAATTAGAAATTAACCCCCCATTGGCTATTCTGGCTTCCCTTCCTATAATAGGTAGATATTATCGGACGAATTTGTGAAATGTTCTTTTTGTGCGTACCATGTTCCACACTTTATACCTTCAGCTATCACCTCTTCAATCATATCCTCTCGCCGCGAGCCAGTATTTATGCATATATCAGCAACTGAACCCAGCACAATCTGTCCTTATACCGCACCTTTTCATATACACATGTTAACGAGGCTGTATTTTTGGCAATTGATACGACAAACATCCTTTAATGATTCGCCGGAATGCCACTAAACTTGATGCTATTAATTCGTCATTTGGTTGCAAACACGCTTCTGATCGCGGTCCAGGATGCTGAGAACGTTTAATGTCAAATGTTGACTCTGAGATTGCGCTAAACTCGTCGAGATGACCAAGTCTGGATACCAAGGTTCGCTGACTGAGGAGTCTTTCTAGCTTGTTCACCGTCGGTTGATGAAGTTCCTCGTTCACATGCTGAGTATTGAGTATCCAGCTGAGCATGACTCACGTGGATAGGATCAATCGTCCCCACATAGCGCCACAGCGACAAGCGTTAGGCAGATTGAATATCCATCAGTAGCACTTTTCGAAATTCGCCAGCTTAAAGATAAACCTTCTCTGACAAATTGCACTTAATTCCAAAAGTGAGGTGTTCACTGCCGTACTGATACTTCTGCCGAACTGACTCAGTGGAAAATACGATGGTCGTCAGTTCAAACAGGAAGTAGCACTTGCTGTAATTGCATTTCCTTGAGCACAATCTACCCGGGGATGTAGTTTCTTTTACCTGTGTTTGTGTGCTCTGGCTACTGCGGTTGAACAGGCCATCTTTTATGCCAAACCTCACTGCATCGAAGTCTGAGGGATAGTCGGTCCTGTAGTCTTCGATATATCCTCAGAGAGCAAATGAAGCACAGCTTGAAGATGAATTTGCGCCGAATGGGGGAACCGCACTACCATGCACTTTCACTGCTTCCTGCAATAAACCCTTCTGACGCCACAGGAAGCATATTTATTTTAGCATTTGATATCACCATATCCCCCTATCTGCCACTAGTTCCCTGGTGCCTATACTAAGTATTAAGAAAAGGCCGACGAAGCCGTTCAAAAGGTGTAGCTCTTCCAGCAATGACTCACTTGGCATACGTTGGCATAATTGCAAACGACGCTAAGTTTCCCGGGTTTGTTCTGGTGCGTCATTATGTGATGTGGCGTATAACATGCGTCATTGTCTAACCATACGGTTCCATAAGGAGAGTTTGGCAAACTTAGTTGTAACCTAACCTTTGACAACAACATTATGCGTCTACTGCAACTCTGATGAGGCGAAGTGTTGTCAGCTTAATGTCATCAGCCTTTAGTAAGCGGTCAGACAATGGTTGTGTATACTTAGGCATCGAGTCTTCCCCGGTCCCCGGAGTTGGTAGTGAGAAGTGCACTGCAGTGAGATGAACGATCCATCTACTTTAAATGGCGTTTATCTAGGACGAATATTCTGGATCGCCGATCGCATGGCTATAGAAACCCCAACTCACGAGATTTCGAGCAACCATAATCCATCATTTCCCCTGTTAGTAGCATCAATACAAATGGTCAGTGCGTCCGGTTCCCAGTTTAGTCCCTGCAAAATTCAAAGCACTGAAGTTCTCCTAATATATGGTTTCGAAGACGCTACTTATTAAACCTCATCATCCAGAGGACTTTGGTATATTCAAGTCTACTGGCACTGATATATGGATCACAACTGTACATAAACGTTTGCTTTGTTAAGTGTTCCTATTGTAAGTTTTCTGGTTCTGGTATTATCCACCATATGTAGGTCATTCTCTGGACAGATCATGCCTGATCGCTCAACAGCACCCGCGTACTGGTTATACATTCGTGCACGCCCGATTCTTCGGAACTAAACTGCCTTATTTGTTCGCATATCTTTGAATCTGTAATTATTCGTCTTGATTTGACGGGCTCTGCCTCGTTATACCATTTGCTTGAGGTCAACATTGGTATGTCCTACATTTAGTAGGAAAAGTAAATTTCGATCAGTGTTTCACGCATACCCACACACACTGTACTGCGCTAACCCAATCGTCTAAAACAATTTCGTTCTCAATCCATAAAACATACCAGCTGCGTTCGAACAAGTTCTCACTCGTTCCAGTTCACCACCGCGTGAAGCAGTTGTAAGGCAATATGAAATTTCCGTTCAGTGAACCCCGCTCAGCATCTAGACAATGCCATTTTGCCACCCAAGACCGAGCAGGACGATCAATAGACCGAGCTCAACAATCCATTTACCACACCATCCTGCCACACTATGCTGACACACCAGCGAACGATTCGAGAGATCGTTTCACAGTTGCAACAGGGAGATGTGAACAGTGTAATTTTGTCTTCAAAGTGGACCACAACTTGTGGAAGTGGATGGATGTTTTCGTCTTCTTGCTACTCCTCAGTACAGTAAGTAACGTGTGCTAGCACCACCAAAAGTTCGTTCGACTAAGTTTGGTTCCAGTCTACTGAGATGGACCCGGCAACAAACAAACTTTAGAAGGTGTAGAGGTACACATTACGGTGTATTAATTGCCCACGGAAAGCTTAATGTAGGAAATTCTGTCGAAATTGTTTGCTTAGGAATAAAATCTTCTAATATTTGTAAAAGTGCTACCATGTTAACTTTGTCTATCTAAATCTAAGCTAAATTAGGAAGGCTATCCTGCTTGTCAGATGCATAGATTGGTTGGCAAAGCAGTGCGACCGACTGGCACGGTTTGATGCGTAACCAACCGTCGTAAGTGATGTCTCGCTTGAACCAGTTGAATCCATGCCTCGAACTCGATTCCCAATATTAAACTTCAATTCAGAACAAACCAGCAAGGCTGAATGACCAAGATTTAGGCACACCGATCCGATGGGTTGCTTCGAGTGATGCTTTCGTAGCGCATGCTTCATCAATGCCATGCGGTGCATCGGATACTGCTGAATGCTTGACAACATGCTGCCTGGTCTTTGCCATCCAGGTGAGAAAAACACCATCGCAGCCTGCACCGCTTGCGAACTCGATGCAGTGAGTACTGCCACTGCCACCGCGAGGCGTATGCCTTCATCTGCTGTCTAAGCATAGAAACAAGATACACATCCCTACAAGAGACCATCAGACAACTTCACTATTGTTGGAAGTTTGTGAGTAGGGCAAAGTTCGTAGAAAGTAGAAGTCACGATTAAAATTCACGCACAATAATATGCCTCGACGGGAAGTCGAACCCCGGTCCACGAATTTCCGGTCCGCTGCTCTACCACCTGAGCTACCGAGGGCTGACGATTAGGTGCGCAAATTTTAACACATGACTTCTCTTTCTACAAACTTTACCCTACTCACAAACTTCCAACATTAATCTACCATCGCCCCTTGGACATTTGAAGGACAGGTACTTCGGTCCATTGGGAAGTGACGTGTGAGTGAGCCAATCTGCAACATCAGGACAGGTACTGTGAGCCCATTGGCAATACGTCGCGCACCAAGCAGAAGTCATGTGTTAAAATTTGCGCACCTAATCGTCAGCCCTCGGTAGCTCAGGTGGTAGAGCAGCGGACCGGAAATTCGTGGACCGGGGTTCGACTCCCCGTCGAGGCATATTATTGTGCGTGAATTTTAATCGTGACTTCTACTTTCTACGAACTCCATTATTATCTGATCGTTATCTGTACCAATGTGTCTACATCCAAGGTATACTCTATAAAAGATAAGCCGCTGGACGATCAGAAACAGTGGCACCCCGTGTCAACTAATGGTGGACCAAGATATGCCAGTCAGTGTGAAGCGCCTCGTCCGTCATTAAAACGCAGTACACTTCAGTGAACCGTGGTTACTCCAAGTAACGCTTCAGTTAGGAGATGACGCAGAGAAAGTTCTCTTGTCAGTTACTCTCTCCTGTACCGCTCGATATACTGCTAGTGTTTTCCGAATACTCCATAGAGAAATGGTCAGAAACGCCAACAAAATCCTGAGCACTTCACTGTACTTCATATTTACCCCCATTATATTAATAAAATCGAAGGTTTTTCTTTCCTTACCTTGTTTTATAAGCGATTGTCTTACAGTGTCAAATCACGCGCAATCGCATGCCGTCTCTCTGGTCCAGTCGAAAGTCCATGTGCAACCAAGCAAACAAAGTCAGTTCATCCTTTTCTCCATTGGAACTATCGATCACCGGTTAAAACTGGCATGGCTCAACATGCACAATTGTTGCACATCGGTGAACAAGAACCACATTTGCAATAGCATAGTACCTGTCAATTCATATATATACTGTTAACGGGAAATCAGACTTCAAACTTCGAGCTCTATGGTTTCTTGCCTTTCTCCACACGCGAAACTGGCATCATATTTTCATTACGCTTCTCCAGTGATAACGAAACTTCTAGGGCTGGTCAAGCCGGTTCGAGCATCTAATTTAGTCCCCAGGCTGAAGCTGCTTTAATACATGGATCCCAGTCGACAAGCGGATGGCTGGCTGGTTCATTCAAAGGTTCGACGTAGCGCGAGCTTTACATTTGCCTGTTTGTCTTCGCTGCCTGCGTACCCACAAACTGTGACATTGACTCTGTACAAGACGATTTGTAGCACCAAGTTAACAATATCCTTCGTTACGGACAAAGTATGGACGCTATGGTTCTGACTGGAGATTTGGACCCTCAATTTGGAAACCTGTTCATCAATGAGCTTCATGTGGGCAGTCCACACTGTGTAGGTTACAGCAAGGAAAACGGTGAACGGTAATTTAGTTTGTAAACGGATACTCGCCCCGTTCTCGCAAGCACTAACATCCGGACTCTTTAGAAGCCGAACTTGTTAGATCGGTTCTTTTAACGAAGTCTTGATGACATGCAGGCCCTCAGGATGCACGAATATGGAATAGTCACTCATATTTTTAAAAGTAACAATCATATAATCACACGAACTATCACCCATTAAGTCTCCTCCAACTGTTATACAGAGATATATAAGATATTATCGCCGTGCCGCTCATGGGATTCCTTAAAAGTACTTACATCAAAATATCACAGCAGCACGGATTTTGCTGATATCGTTCCTGCAGTACGAAGTTGTTGGTAGTTGAGCAAGCTAGACGTGATCAGGCAATGCCAGAATGGAAGTTGACGTCGTAGAGCTAAACTTCTCAAAAGCGCTTAATTGCGTAGACCACTGCATTCGCCTTCATAATTCTCGCAATGATGGAAATATTTACGCTGTCCTGTGGTGCCCAAGCAAGTTTATCTCTCGTTGTCTGCTGAATGTGGGAATACGCAGCTCGCTTTCCGACCTAAATGATGTGTATAGTGGTGTAGGTCAATGATTGAAGTGGGAAGACATCTATTCTTATTATTCATTTACGATAGTGCCCTATTGATAGTCAGATACTCGGCTACTCACCCGGTTGCGAAATGGCTCGCGGGTTTGCTCGAAGCGGTACGCAAGGAATTATGCACATATGCCATGAAAGACACACTTGAATGTATGAAAAGAGTAGAATGCATAAGGTAAATAAAAAATTGATGCTCTATCTGGACGTTGAGTCAAGTTTTAAGCATGCCCCACTGATGGAAAGTGTCGATTTTGCATGTGATTACTTAAATTTAAAGAACATATATATGTGTATTCCTGTGACGAAACTGAAGGAATTAATTTTACGTGTACCTTAAACCGACACGTTTTGTTTAATAGAGTCTACTATAGACAGATTGATGGTGTCGCGATGGCGTCCCCCTAGGACCACTCCTTGCTAATATTTTCCTCGCTATGATTAAGCGTGAAGCTATACGACCCATTTTCGCTTCGTTTGATTTCTATTATCGTTAGATGGATGATAGGTTTATAATCTGCGATTCAAACGCCAAGGTTTCCAACCTATTAAACTGGTTAAACGGTGTTCATCCATCGTCGAAGTTTACCATCGAAACCGAAAGAGATGGTAAGCTATTCTTCTTTGACTTGTTAGTAAGCCGAAGAAACGATGGTGCATTGGAAAGAAATGTATTCCGGAAGGTCACCTGGGTAGGCCAATATACAGATTTTCTGAGGTTTGTACCTTTGAGGTACAAACGTAATCTTATCCGCTGCTTATATTTTCGTGCTATGAAAATTTGCAGCGAAGAGACGCTAGTAGCCAAAAAGATCCGTATTCTCAAAAAGCTGCAAGATAACGGTTACCCGGCACCATTAATCAAAATGTATGCAGTGACCCCCGATAGCTGTGAAGTGCTTACTACTGTCCCTAGCAAGCATGTGTTTCTATCAGTTCCCTATAAAAGCGGCGTTGCCTTTGATCTGTTGAACAAAAGAAGTTCTAGTGCTATGGCTCGAACATTTTCGGCAGCATGCCCACAGGTCCTTGCGGGAACAGCTCCCTTCATAAATCAACACGTTAAATACAGACTACCAATTCAGGCTCAAGCTTACATCTTATATTATTATACCTGCGTCTGTGGTGCGAGGTAAGTGGGCACACAACCAGGCGTCTGTCTAAACGCATTGCGGAGCACTGTCCAGCGGCTTTCCAGAAAGGCATTGTCAGTCGTTTCAACAGTTCCATTCTGGAACATCTGTTGGAGAGCGGACACCGAATTAAGACCGCCGATGCCTTATAAGTACTTTATGTAGTACAGCCACGGTACACTAGAGGTCTTAGGAAGCAAATCTTACGGACGGTCGAAGCTATCGCAATTAGAATAAGTCAACCGGGATTATGCCAACAGAAGGCTTTGCTGTAAGGACTTCTTCTACCTTGGCCCTAGTTAGCTTACCAGCTTTTATCACTTCGTGCGCCTACAGTGGTCGGATGATGCGCTTGGCATTGCGCCGATGAAGCAACACGTGCTCTGTCACATGTGTTGTTAGTAAAATTTATCGATCAGGACTGCTGCGTTTCTTATGAATGGAAGGATTTTGGTGAGTATTTTGTTCGTCGCAATCAGCCGACAATTCAGATATGTCGACCAGCTGTCCGGAAAAGCACCAGACGGCCGTTTCGCCCTATTGGGGCTCATCAGTGGTGCGCATCCTTCGGTCCTCTGCGGAGGACCGAACCCATGACTGCTAGTGGCTCTTGCCAACTAGCCCGCAGCTTATGCAACTGCGCCATGGAGGACGGTATCTGACTATCGTGAATGGTTAGCTAAATGCGATATAGCCCGACGCATCCTCCACTGCCATGCAGGCACCTGCCATGCAGATGACAGCGGTCGGCCTTCCGGCGTCAGGACTTCCCGGTTACGGCAGCTATGAATCGACATAGCATTTTGTGGAATCTGTACGGGCGAATTAGTATTATATATATCGCATTTAGCTAACAATTCACGATAGTCAGATACCGTCCTCCATGGCGCAGTTGCGTAAGCTGCGGGCTAGTTGGCAAGAGCCACTAGCAGTCATGGGTTCGGTCCTCCGCAGAGGACCGAAGGATGCGCACCACTGATGAGCCCCAATAGGGCGAAACGGCCGTCTGGTGCTTTTCCGGACAGCTGGTCGACATATCTGAATTGTCGGCTGATTGCGACGAACAAAAATACTCACCAAAATCCTTCCATTCATAAGTAACACTAATTCGCCCGTACGGATTCCACAAAATGCTATGTCGATTCATAGCTGCCGTAACCGGGAAGTCCTGACGCCGGAAGGCCGACCGCTGTCGTCTGCATGGCAGGTGCCTGCATGGCAGTGGAGGATGCGTCGGGCTATATCACATTTAGCTAACCATTCACGATAGTCAGATACCGTCCTCCATGGCGCAGTTGCATAAGCTGCGGGCTAGTTGGCAAGAGCCACTAGCAGTCATGGGTTCGGTCCTCCGCAGAGGACCGAAGGATGCGCACCACTGATGAGCCCCAATAGGGCGAAACGGCCGTCTGGTGCTTTTCCGGACAGCTGGTCGACATATCTGAATTGTCGGCTGATTGCGACGAACAAAAATACTGCTGCGTTTCTGTTTGTCGTGATTCCACTACTCCCACCTCTTTGTCTTTATCAACTATTTGTGTTCTGCCTTTCCATTTTATAATCGTAAATGCCTGAAGAGATTTTCGAAAAGAGTACTCTTCGCAAAAGTGTGTTCTTCTAATATTTGCAGACGATATGTAAATCTAATGTAACATCATATAAGTGGGCAATCACGAGGCACTGCAGGTCCTGTAAATGGTCAGTCAAGGACGGGCTCCCGTTCAACGAGGTGAAAAACAAACTATTAAGCATACGACATGTGGGTACCTATGAAGATCGATTTTGGGAGCAGTAGCTGCAACCTGCCTCCTAAACTAGTTACGTCAGGGCAATCGTAAAGGACGAAGTGGGCTGTCCAATACCAGCTGAAAATACAACGAAGGGAGCCCGGCAACAAATTGTACTCTTACGATGGGCTTTCAGATTGTTCATGCGAGTTATATTGCATCATATGCTGAACGCCCACATGACAGCCTACGAAATCGGCCGTCAGCGCCATCGGCGCGAAGTGGATATTGATGTGCTCGTAGCTGCACGATCTACAGCAACCAACTTTGTTAGGGAATTTTTTACCTCACATATGAATGCTGACTACAATACCTGGGATTGCACAGTGGTGAATGTCGGCGTCTGCGTGAAGACCGCATCATGGTTTACATAATACTAACAAATCCAGAGCACTCCTGTCACGATCCGTTGCGACGCAGACACAGTGCATTGCACTGGGAATCGCAGTCCACACGGAGATTGCGGGTCGCTATCCAGTCATACAACAACTGTTTTATGTCGACCCTCCAATCGGCTGTTGTCTCCTAAATTCCGAATTTCCACTTTCTCATGTTATTCTTTAGCATTAGGACAATAGCACGATGATATATGAGGGTAAAAGGCGGACTTAGCAAGTACGTGGGATGGCCAGAAAGAGAAGCACAACATCGTGGTTAGAAAACGGTGATAAAATGAAAATCCTTTTTGTAAACTAAGCAAGGGTTAACACAGAAGCATGCAGAAATGGCCGAAATCAATAGGGTAGGTCGATTCCGGTTGTGCAACTTTCGTCGTAGTATATTGTCCGTCGAGACACACTGGCTATATTTTGCAAAGTAGGTAGGTTAAACCAAAGTCAAGGGTTATTTTTAAACACAGGTAAACTGGGGGGGGGGCGGAAACAACGTAATTTGGGAGGGTGTTCCATTGCCGACACACATGAAGAGTGTAAAAGTTCCGTCGACATTCTAGCCGACTGCATTGTGTGACTAAGTGGAACTGGTGACCCAGCAAATTCGTGTTGTGGTTCAGTTGTAGTAAGTGACGTCAGACGTTGGTGGGGTTCCTTAGAATCTGGCAAGCCATTCTAAGGTCACAAAGTAGGCGCCGCTACCGGCCACTGTATAATTTTAGTGTTCTCAGTTTAAGTTGATGAGGAAAATGGGACACTTGTTTGACCTGCTAAGTGGCTGGTTGCTGTGGGGCCGTGACGGCTGAAAAGGCCTGCATGTGCCAGGTCTAGATTGCGTATTCCACATGAGGCCACAAGTATGTGTTAAGCAACTGCGAAATAGAGGATAATCAAACCGCCCAAATGCCATCCGCAGCATGCCAACGTGTTGCTTCCCAATATTTGACGCCATCTCAGATTATTCTGAGCAGCCCTGGTCGGCCTGGACTTGTACCCCAATATCGCGTTCCTGAGTGGCTGCCTGAAGGACATGGTTTCCAAGCTTGTATGTGATGTTCGGCTGGTAGTTAATGTGAACCATCTTACACCTCCCCGAATTAAACTGGAGCAGATGGTGGAGTGATCACCCAAACGCTCTCTCCAAGTCTCGCTAAAGTGCATCATGATCTGCTGAGTCAGCGGTCGTCCGCCTCTTCTTAACATCATCAGCGAACAACAAGACGTCCGAAGCAATCAAACGCTGAAGATCATTGATGAACTCGAGTAACAGACATGGTCACAGAACTGATGCTTGTGGAACTCCGCATTCGACATGAATCGGATCGGAAAGCGCAGTTTGAACTCTGACCTGCAGTTGTTGATCCTGCATGAAATTCCTGATTCACCCAAGGACAGGATCACCAACTCCATAGGTTTCGAGAATGTGAAGCAGAATGCGATTTTCCAGTTTGTTGAGGGCATTGGAGAAGTTGAGTTATATGAGGTCTGTCCCTCTGGCTTCATCGGTCGCTTCCGTCCAACTACTGCATGCGATCAGTAGTTCCGTAGTGCATGAATGGTGATGGTGGAAACAGTGCTGCTCGGTGCTAGATATCCCGCTAAATCCTCAGGGATGATTGCCTCCATCATATTTGAGAGAAAAGAGAGAAGGACCACAGGGTGATACTTGGCTTGTTCCGACCAAATACCGCTTTGGAAAATGGAGTGATTAAGTCATGTTTCTACATGGTCGGCACAATTTGTTTATCCAAACAAGTTTGCAAGATATATGATATTGACCCGCCCAGCGTTGTTACTGCTACTTTCAGCGCCCTCGGGTGAATATAATCGATTTCGGGAGAGCTGCAGGTGTGTAGTGAGCGCAGTTTCTTCAACACAGCCGTGGCAGTAAAATCGATGATAGTGAGTGTGGAGATTAAGGCTAAGGATGTGGGAATATAACAATGGCGGACATCTGTTTGGAAGGTTGGGGCATATTGCACACCTAGGGAGTTGGCTGTCTCTTCGAAACTCTGTGTCACTCTGACTGGCGGGTTAAGTGGTTTGGGGGTACCGAGCTTCAGTTTCCGGATGGCGTTAACATGCTTGTATAGGATATTTTGTTGCTAGCAAATTTATATTTTAAATTTTGTTGGTGAGTTAATTTGTCCTCGCAGACAAGCAGGTAACAATAGTTGCGCTGGGTCACGTAATTGCTCCCGTTTTTGGGACTAAGATAAGCGCTGTAATTGTGCCAAACTAAATTCCTTATTGACATGCGTTTGCAGGTTCTACTTCTAATGTAAGCCATGGAATTTTTGGAGTGAAATCATTTTGTTTCTGAAGCCTTTACGATTAGATTGCTGAAGCGTTTAACTAACGGAACCCAGGTGATGTCAGGTGGGCCACCAATCAAGAATGCCCACCTAAGTTTTTCAGAATTTTGTAATGTGTGATAGTACTTGTTAGTTCTGTATGATCCTTCGAATATATAGCGTAGTACACATAGATATAAAGTACGGTGACATGATCGCCTAACCCTTGTTGGTGTCTATAAATGGCCTTCCGATCATGAGCTGCTCATTTATAAGTAGGTGGTGATGTACCGATGGTTTGTTATCAGCTCTGTACCTGGTAGGTGAGGAGATATGATTGTAGAGCGGGATACTTGCGTTACGGTCTTGCAGTTCGGCCTGGTATGTTTTGCTGGGGGATGTCGAGGTTTCTAAGTCGTGTACTTTGAAATCGCCGGAAATAACAACGTGGCTGTACGTTGGGAGTAAGCATTTCGTCAGTGTTGGTATAAGATGGGCATCCATCAGTGGAGTGGAAGATTGGGAGCGATATACAACTGCCACGAAGCAGTTGCCATTTCGGCTGAGACGCAAGACGCACCATAGAGAATCGATAACTCGCGTCTCCGGATCATCCATTCGTTCGCATTGTAAATCGGTACGATAGTATAGATATCACCACCTCCACTTCTGGGATCATCGTATCGGAGCAAGGACATATTTGGAATCATGAGCTCGACATCCGTAATCCCTGAGTGCAACCAAGTCTCGGTTATGGAGATGAGATTCTGAGCGTTTTTATGCTGGCGCAACCGAAGCTCGGAGATTTTAATGAGGAGGTCTTGGGCCTTCGTATATATGCAGAAAGTGTTTCGGGTCTCAGCAACGATCCGAGACACTTGTGGCTAGGATGAAAGTTTGTGCCAACCGTTGTATGGTCGGACGCTAGCAGCTTTTGTGATATTATAAGCGAGTCGCTTGGAGTTGGGTTCAGTGGCAACGTGACCAGCCCCTCTGACAACTCCGTTTGCACAATGTATAACTAGTGGCTGCAGGGTTGCACCGGATGACTACCGCTTCGTTCTTACCTGTTTCCGGTGTGAAGTTCCGATAAGATGACTAGTTCGTTTGCGTGCTGTGGTTGTGCTTTAAGTCGAATGACAGTTTCGCTGGCAGCTTTGAACCGGAGCTCGGTTGACAGTCTGTTCCGAAGTGAATGCCAGCGTTCCAGTAGCGTAAGTGCCATCTGCCTAGTTTGTACCACAATTTTCAGTATCCTTGGACCGTATCATTTGTAGCTTTCTGATCTTGTCAGCCCCGAGAGAAGTAGCTACAATGTCATTCAAGAGCAGGGTCTCATGAATATACCGTCACTGCTCCTGGTCGTGTGCCATTGCTTCGCATTCATCGTGCTCTTGAGACTGGGAAGCTCCGTTGACAAAAACGGATCCGGCTGCAGTGTTTAGCCAGAACCCTTCTAAGCTTTACCGCACTCACCTGTGCTCGCACAATGGTACGTCTGGAAAGGCGCGGACTAAACCTATTTCGTTCTGGCGACTAGCAGTTGAGAACAACGATGTCTCCATATCATCAAAAGTGTTTAACGCAACTCTAAGAAGCCAGTTTTCGCCACAATGCTGGTGGCTGTTGAACCTCGTTAATTTAGTGGATTTATTCAGAATATCGAAGAGGCAAATTATGGTATTCCATTGGTTCAGGTCGCACACCTGTTTCCCCTTCAAAGTAATCGATGTTGACTCAGGAAAGTTGGTACATATTCTAGATAGGGCATCCAATTTCTTCTGGTTGTACTTCCAGGGAGTCTGAAGCGTAGTTGAGAAACACAGTGCTTTGCTAGGCATGCGTGCAGCGTCGCCTTTCCCATTAGTTATGGATGTGGTTGTAGAAACAGCAGCGTCTGATGTTGGAGTGCACTTTGATGCAACAACGACCCAGCTGTCACTGGTATTTACATGTTTTCTGGGTTTCGACGAAGTCTGGTGGGAAGAACTTGGTTCGCATGAAATTGCTGTAACTGAGTTGGAAGTGAAGTATCGAAACGCGCGGAAGAGTTGGATTTTTGGCAGCGTTTGCAGGAGCAACTTTATTAGTGCAGCATTCGACTTCGTTGAGTTGGCTTGCGGTGGCGTTAAGTGGAGAGGCCTGTGTCAGACATTCTGCTGAGGTTGTTACTACCGAAGCGCTTTTGGTGTACATAAGTTTTCAACCACGTTTGCACATCTACCATACTCCTGGGATAGTGCAATTATGATCTTAATTAGTGTGACTATATTACAATTCGCACAAGACCAAAGTGAGTTGAGCCAGTTGCTGATCAGCCTGCTCTCGCTTGCTTTCATTTTGCCCTCATTTCACACAATAATCGTTTGAGCAATTTCTACAGGAAACCACTATTTTGACCATATAGGCGTCTTTAGGCACCGCGGCTCGATTATTATCGCCCATCAGGATACGTGAAGGTGCGATGGTTAGCCTAACCCAGGACCGTGCATTGATTGTTCCGGCGTCAAGGTCAGCCCGCCGAGACAGGTGGTTGACTCAGTGTGTCCCTCCCTCTTAGAGTCGCACGCAGATAGCTTGATTCAACGGTAATTATACGGGTTTGTCAGACAATCGCTTTGTACCCGTTATAAATTACGCTTGTTATTCATGTGGAGATTTGCTACCGTCCAAGAATTCCTGTTCTAGTTGTAGCAACTGCAGCACCATATGATTCACCGTTAACCTTTATATCCACACTACTGATCATTTCGTCAGTAGTTTAATATCACCAGAATATAATTACGAATTTTAAAACACGAGTACTCACAACAGAGCGCCAGACTGACAGGGTCGATGCATGCGCTGAGCATCTCGAACTCAGTGGAACAGGTAACGCACTCTTTAGTAGGATCGTAACAGGTGGTGTAACATGGGTTCATTATTACGAGCAGGCATCAAAGAAGCAGTCAATGGAATTACAACGCTCCACGTCACTTTGAATCAAAAATGTTACCAAATTAAATAAATAAATTTGTATATTTACCGGCAGACGGTACACGGCCCCCTAAGTGGGAGCGATTATCGCAATTATCCGCTGGAAAAATTATGACAACACACATTGGTGAATTTATTGTGTAAAACAATAAGATCTGAGGTCTACATCGAGACACTGACGAGTCTCTGAGCAATAATACGATGAGTGAGACCCAGCTTGCCAATCGAATATGCCCCTCTTCTACACGACAATGCTCGACCACACACAACCATCAGAACATGCGAGACAATCACATCATTCGGGCGGACAGCTTTACCAAATTCTTCATACGCACCAGATTTAACGCCTTCAGACTCTCAATCAATTGGCCGCATTGCAACGTTGGAGAGGCAAACATTATCCTAGGGACTAGGAGATGAATACTGCAACGAAGAAGTGGCTCAAAGAACAGTCAAAGGCATTTTATAAGACTGGGACACATACTCTTATTCGAAGCTGGAACATTGGTCTTGAAAGAAAGGTTAATTGTAGTGAGAAGGAAAGACGAGATCCAAAAAGGACCAGCTTCCGTTTGATGTTTGATATACGTTACTGTTTTGCTAACTCTACCTGTTCAAGTGAAGTTGGTGTGAATTTTTCAATCGCTCTCGTACAAACAGTTTTTGTGAACTCTTGCATTAGAACTAAGTTAAACCCTTTGCACAAGCACTTCTCCAGGCTAAAAAAGAAACACATCCATAATACAAGGTTTGACCAAACCGATTTTGGTTACCAAACATTGTTAAATTATGGATACTCATTGCTTCCAAGTTTTTTCGATGGATTCATGCATACTATATTTATCTAAAGTCGAGGAATGTACTCCGGTTTGGCCACTGTTACTTTGATCATACCACGCAGGATAACCGAACAAATTCCTTAAGCTATCCGATCGCGAAGCGCGGCTAGTCCGCTGACGGATGCACTAGGGGAAGTCAGTTGGCTTATAATGTCTTCTTCTACCAGAAGGTGGTGTAGTCCGCACTTGAAGCGGGGCCCTCAATTTGCGGATTTGTACTTAGCCTTGAAGCAGGGTTCGCATAAGCATTTACCAGAAACGGTCAGTAAATGCTTGGCACCGTCCATGGATTGGATCGAGAACACTGGTCAAAGAACTGAAGCCCCATGCACGCAACGCATGACGGTGCATGTTTCCGCTTCTGCGATGACTTTACTTAACTTGTCAAGACGGTTTTGTGATCGTCACGATTTATGAGTGATTCCACCGCACACAACCCTTCAGTTTGTTGAGTGCTTTCATCTAAATTAATGGCTTGCGTTAACACAATCTCCGTGGTTTCACAGACAACTTGGTACAAGTCTTTATCGGTTGGTTCTTTGTAAGTACGGAGGGTTTCCGTAGCTTTATTCGATCAATCAACCTGCAGAGCATAAGACAGCGGCCTGATCTCCAAAGAAACAGTTACGCACTAATTAAGATCAGCTTTATAGTTCAATTGTTACAATTGATATAGGTACGTTTCATCTGTCCGGCCAATCCATGGGGCACATGGAATCGTTCGTTATGGTTGATTGTCCTTGGACTAAGTGGTCAACATATGGCTATTAGTTGAGTGCGGTTGAAGCTAAACTCCAATGTCTCTACGGCATTCTGAAGTACTTCTTCTGATCTCATCGTAACATAACTCCCTCTTACCTACTGAGTTCGGACTTAACAATAGTTGATCAAGAGACAATGATCCTCGCAATCTGATCCAGAAAGTGTACAGCAGATTCAGACTAAACATCCTGAGTTCGCAAACTTAGCGTTAAAACTAAGCGCCCGGATATTTATATCATAAAAATGGCTGTCCAAACATAAGCGATGATAACCTAGTTAAAACTAGGATGTATATGTAGAATTGGCGGTTCATCACTCGAGTCAGGTTATAAGTACGGATAATTTTGGCCATGTGTCCGATCCTTGTGGCTAACTACTGGATCAAGGAACCTGGAACAATGATTGTTGAGCATCAGCAAGCACTGCTCTACAACGTCAGTTGGGTGGTCTGGAGGAGTTATCAAAAAGCGTTTGTAAAGCAGCGGTTCTGCATTGCACGTAGTGCACAGCATTAATATGTGACAATAAAATGAATCTCACTTCAAAGAAATTTCTGATGCTCTGGCCACCGCAGAGGATAATCAACGGTGCCCTATCTGCTGCACCGGGAAGGGTGAATAGGGGTTTGGATGATACTGCTCAAACCTTCCCGACTGCTTGCACTTTTTAACCCTTATCGTCCCGTTCCAGCTTCACTTTTATCCTCCTGGTTTCAAACCCCAATTCTCGGCCCTCCCTCACCTTGCTTCAATAGTCGCTTGTCTTTTAGTTTCAACTCACAGGTGAACGCAGAGCGTCATTCCTGCCCTGTCAACAGGCCCATGCCCAAGCAAGCGGCCCATTCCAGTTCATCGGTTTCCATTTGGAGCCCTGAATCCCCCTTCAGATTGACATGCCTCAATGTTCGCACATTGCTTCAGATCGGTCAACAGGCAGCACTTGCCCGAACATAAGAGATCATCTCGATCGATGTCTGCTGCTTATCGGAGCCCAGCCTCCAAGGCTCGAGCTCTGTACTAACTCTGTGATCACCTTCAGGTGACACTAGCAGCACTTTCTCACTGCGCCTATCCGGTGACGATACAGTTTCGAGCACTGGCCAAGCCGGCGTTGGTATTGCGCTGAGTCCCCGGGCTTAAGCTACTCTGGTTGATTGGATTCCAATCAGTAGCCGGATATGTGCTGGCTGATTGGCTGGCTCTTTCAAAACTTCGAAGTCGCGTGGGACTAACAGGTGACTATTCGTTATCGCTGCCTATGCACCGAGAAACTGTAGCGATGGCGTAGTAAAAGACGATTTCTATCGTCAACTGAACGAGCTCCTTAGCCACAGAAGAAGCTCGGACACTGCAGTGCTGGCTGGGGATCTAAACGCATAAGTTGGAAACATATCAACTGATGAGCTGCATCTGGACGACCAACATGGTATAGGCTCCGTAATGATAACGGTGAGCGTTGGCTTCATTTGTGTGAGGATGCTCGCTTATTTTTTGCGAGCACTAACTTTCGACACAGCACTCGCAGGAGGGTGACTTGGTGCCCACCAGCCTGGAACGATCTATAGACACAAATCGATCACATTGCGATAAGTTACCGATGGAGAGGCTGCGTCCAGAACGGCCGCTTGATTTTGAGCACAGGTGTGGAAACCGACCATGCACTTGTATGTGCTGACCTGCCGATGCGCTTCGGCGGACGCCCACGAAGATGTTGTGACCGCATTGACCACAATCAACTTGCGAAACCAGCTGTTCTAAATGCCGATCAAAGCACGCTGTCATGCAAGTTGGATAAACGCTCACTGGATGCAATTGAAGCTCAGTGGTCTCATATTCACCAGACCTTACTAGCATCAGGAAAATCCTCATGTGGTATGTCTAATCGCCAACATGGACATTGGGTCTCTTCACATTCTCTGGAAATTTTAGCTGCTCGCCGGCATTTTCCGGCTGGAAGCGAACACAATGAAACTCGCAAAGAGCTCCGGGCAAAACTCCGTGCTAACCTGAAGAGGGACTGCGAATCCTGGTGGTCTCGTTGTGCAACAGAGATAAAATGGCCGCTGCCCTCGGGAACCATCGTAAGTTATTCCCTCTGATACGGGAAACGGGCAGCAGGAGACCTGCTGTTAGTGAAACTATACGTGACGAGAGTGGACAGCCTATCCACAACTTGTCAAAACGCATGGTGTGTTAGGCTGAGCACTTTAAAGGCAATTTGATCGGTCGGAATGGTTAGATTTCTCGCCTGCCACTGATCGCCCCGCTCCGTGGCTGTCCGTTTGGATCCACCCTTTCGTTTAGGTGTCGAATGTGAGATCGGTCTGTTGAAATTGAACAAAGCCGCTGGACAGGATGCTCTTCCTCCAGCCCTCTTCATATTCGGGGACCTGCGCTTGTGGATGATTTACACGAGCAACAAGTGAAACTGTGGGCACAAGAAACTGTCCCAACCAAATGGAGCCACTCCGTCAAAGTCCGAATTTTCAAGAGAGGCTCACGATCGGAATGCGGCAGTCAAAGAGGAATCAGTCTGATCTCCATCGCCTCCAAATTGCTTGCCTCTGTCATCTTTGACAGACTGACTGGCACTCGTGAAAGCCAGATTCGAGAATAGCAAGCTGGATTTCGTCGAGGTCGTGGCTGCATTGACAACATCTTCACCTTGCGTCAGTTGTTGGAACACTGTCAAACATATTGGCGGCCTAAAGTAGTCGTGTTTCTGGACATCAATTTGCCTTCGATTCGGTTGATCGACGTGCCCTTTGGGACTGTCTACTCAGGAAAGATGTATCTGAGAAATATGTGAATATTATTCGAGCATTATATACGCGTAGCTAGGCAGAGTGAGGGCTTACGGGAAGTTGTCGTCGCCCTATAATATCTCCAGCGGCGTGAGAAAAGGATGCCCGCTGTCACCTTTCCTCTTCAACTTCGCTGTTGACGAAATCTTGGAAATCGCGTTCATAGGACACGACTTAGAAGGTGTGGATCTGCTTCCAGGAGAACGACTTCTTGGCTTAGAGTATGCTGATGATATTACCCTCATCTGTGACAGCTCCCAGACGTGCCAAGCGGAACTGGACAGATTAGCACTGGCTGTCCATCTTTTCGGGCTTTGCTTCGCACTCACGAAGTGCAAACCGATCCTACAAGATTGGTCTGGACCGCCTCCTTCGCTGACCGTTTGTGGGGATCACCTAAATGTCGTTCAAAAATTCAACTACCTGGGAAGTTGTATCAGCGCCCGTGGGATTGAAGATGAGCTCACGAACCGTATAGCAAAAGCTCGGCGCGCTTTTGCTAACCTTCGCCACTTATGGCGCCGGCGCGACATCACTCTTGCCCTGAAGGGTAGATTGTACAATGTAGTGGTACGTTTGACCCTTCTGTACGGTTGGGAAACCTGGCCGCTTAAAGCAGCGGACTTAAAGGGGATAGTTATGTTCGACCACCGGTGCCTTCGCAATTTAGCTCACATCTGGTGGGAACACCGCATGATCAACGAGCGTGTTCGACGCCTTGTTTATGGAACTGAACCGCTCAGCACCGTCATTTCGCGCACCAGGCACCGTTGGCTGGGCCACGTGTTACGCATGCCAGCCCACCAACTCCGCAGACGTGCGTTGTTTGCGTGCCGGGGGTGTGGATGAAAGAAAAGAAGGGGTGACCAAGCGATGACTTGGTCGAGAGGAATGAATGCCCTCACTTTTGAGCTGGCCTCGGTCGGAGCATCTTGGCTCCCTGGTTGTGGTCCGAAAGACGATGAACACGTTCCGTTGAACACACTTAATAACATGGCTAGGAGCCGACCTCAGTGGCGTTCGTGCTGTGAGCTTCTTTGTCCCACCCCATCCCTCTTAGCCACCCCCTCCAACCACGATCTCATTATTTAGTCTTATATAATTTTGCGTAGTATTTTTTTGATGCACAGTAGCCGGCTGGTAGCTTACCGAAACGATACCCATCCGTTACCCGTAGCTCAGCCGGCTTGCATCAGTTGCATTCTTATATCCTTTTTTCTGTGTATTAGGGCATAGTAGCTGATGTGTTCCCTGAGGATGTGATGGGAGTATACACTCGAACGAACGTGCGGTGCCAGCCCAGCAAGGAAGCCGTTAGGCTGCCGCAAAGAAAAGCGGCAGCTGATTGGACGTTCGAACGTTTCTCGCATGCGCGCTGCTTGGCCAACAGTTGGACGCATTGGAGTGAGTTTGTTTGACTGAATCAAAAGAAAAATGTCATGCATTCACAAAGGTCGTTAATTATGGATCCAACTAACTGTACATACCGATATGTCTCACTCGCCCTCTGCCTGCTTTTTTGCCTTGTCCTTTTGTTCGCAGAATATACGTTTTGTCCCTGAAGCACCGACTTTTTACAAGAGGTACGCCAATGATATAAGACAAGCTTTTCTCTCCTTTAATTTCAAGCCGCACTAAAGGGAATCTGGCAGCTGTGAGTTACTTTATCTCTGCCGTCCTACTGTGTTACCGATATTTTCCAGTAATTCACTCCTTTGACTACAGCCTCCCGCTTAGTTATAGTGCATTTCCACTATATCTCTACACCAAAAATCGGATAACCATTGCACACTTTAATAATCACACTGTATTTGGTATATTTTACGAAACTATGATGCACTGACTATGTACTGACATTGTAGTGAATAGGCTGTTATTTATTTGTCTACTTATCAGTTGAATTCTCCCTTTCCAGCAATACATTTTCCGTGCATACTCACGCAAGCCAAAAATGTCCACCTACAAGCGAAGGCTGAAAGTCATGCAGCTGTTCTCACCCATCATTTCAATCACCTAACAGCCCAAAATACAACTTGATTACTTCGACAGCATAAATAGACCAAATAATGCCCAGATACTATGCTATGCCTTAACACCTGACAATGTGAATACTGCCTACATTATACTGCTAAAGCAAATTGAGTATGGTGATCCACTGGAATTACCTTAATATAGTCTTTTCCTTGTTTTCGCAACGATCTAACTTTGTACTAACAAATAACTCCAACAGCACTACTCCAGTTCATTAAGTAAGTTTGTGCGGTACTCATCTGATTGGTGAAGCAAAATGTTACATAGTTTTCTTACTTCCTCCCCGACCAAGCCGCCGCCATCGTGGCACCACAAAGCTGCACCGAAAAGCATCAAATGAGAACGACCGCGTACTGGTAGCATACGGCGACAAAAGTATCAAGTGAAAATATTCGCAAAAGGCTGTCTGTTGTAACCCTGTAAAATCCCAACCAGTGGACAGCCTTGCATGCCTGAGCATGTCACAAGCTAAATATGATCCGTCCCTTTGTGGGGTCGATTTCTCGGTACCACGAGAACAAATGCTTATGATTATTATCATTATTATTATAGCAGTTGAACGTAAGTACCCTTCAAAAATATAGAAGGCATTCACGGAATTTACAATCTTGAAGGTAGCGTGACTGACAAATATGTGCAATGGCAACATCCCGCAGGGCTGGGCTAATTGTTTGTTCATTGAGTTATTCAATTATTCAGGTTACAACAGTAACTACAACTGATTGTGCGCACCCGAGAGAGTATGGCGTTCATCAGAAATGCCATTTTTCACTGGACATGCGCGCAATCCGCCACCTTGCTTGTGAAGTTGATACGGCGCGGTCAGATAATGAGTTCAGTGGGCGGCACTTACAAACTAGTTGCTTTTCTAGCATGTGCTAGCAGGAGTACTGCTGTTCCTTTTTCATGCATTTGGCTTGTTTGTCGAGTTACACGGCTATCGCTGCATAGACATGCATGTATATCCTCATGGAAAGTAACCGCCGTTATTCCCACGCCGCATGTAGGTCACCTTGTATCCAAATAGTGCCATCTCAGCGGTGATGCGATTATTCCCCAGTGATTTCTGCGATATGGTCAGTTAGACGTAAGGCAAAAATAGGTCTTAGTCCCTATGTTACTTGACATGATGTTAAGGAACATAACGTTCTGAGTACCCACTTGGTACATATTCCTAATATTTACTTTATGCAGTATTCTTAGTGTGTCGCACTAACAGCGAGTAGTTAACGAGCATCCGTAAGTGGTTGAAGACAGCACTGTAGGCGAGATGCTTTATGGGGGAATTTAGATGTAACCAGAGTACAGAAAGTAGAAAGCAAATGGGCACCGAATTCACATAAACAACATTTGCACGGCAACGTTTCCTGAGTCACTTGACGTACTGAGTACGAACGGGCACTCAATAACACAGACAATCCCAGCACACATGCAGTCATCACAGGTTGCATGGGTAGTTCGCTAACGATCCCGTCAATTGCCAAATCTCAGACCCAAGAACCGCCTGTTCTGGGTTCCAGACAAGCCTTTCACGTACTCGCTGCGGCTGCGCGATGACATTGAATGTCTGATTCTCAAGCCCCGGCAGAGGAACAGCCCGCCTATGAGACATCACGTGCGTTGGTGGACAGATTGCCTATCGGGCTGGCCTACTTGGTAAAGACAGTCAAGCCTGGTTTAGATGGTTGTAGCCTTCAAGATTTCGTCCGTGCCTGCCTGCTTATGATGTCCACTGAGTGCAGTGAAACAGATTTCGTCCACTATTGATGTCATCCACAGATACCCTACTGTGTGATTCGGCTAGGTTAAGAATCATATGTACTACGCGGTGGATGACCGAAGTATTTTTGAACCGGGCAAAATGATTTCACTCTTCTATGAAACTGGCTTACAGATCCAGGACAGTTGTTCTGCTACAATTTCGGAGGCTGCGCATACACTGTCAAGCGGGATTGTATAATCCTATGTTCAATCACAACCATGTGCAAATGATTTATAAATTTGAGACAATCAAAAGTTTCTTCTCAAAACAAGATGCATAGTCCAAGTTTCTTATGTAGATTAATCCCGGTATTCTTACTTACAATATCACAGAAGGTTGGTTTTCCCCTAAATCAATGAAGTTTCGTTTAGCTGAGGTTCTATTTTGTATATTCTGTAGCGCTGCGTGCCATGTAATTTTTCTGTCAAGTCGTTCCGCGATCAATCTTGGTTCTTTTTGCGGACCTTGGACATTAGAAAATGCATTATGTTGCTCATTTAGTGACTACATCTCCTGTTGCCTATCTCATCGGTCCGTTTAAAGCGAAGCGAATGACTGCCAGTCTCGAATAAGACTGTTATTAGTTCGAGCACGGTAAGCTGGACTGCGCAACGAACAACTGTCAATGTCTAAAGACCAAGAAAGAACAACATTTCGACAGCATTTTATGAATTCCGCTGTTTCGTGTATTTTGTCAGCCTTTTAATTATACTTAGCGGATTGGATAGATTGCATACAGATATCCTCAGAGTGTATTATTCACCATGTGCATTCATAGGGCCGCTACATGAATGACACAATCGTCATTGTACACACAGCCGAGCAAGCAGAAAAACTACTGTTTGGCACTAAGCAACTGTTATTCCGCAATCGAATTTACACTAGAGAACGAATTTTACAGCGCCTTCAAGTTTTAGGTGTTCGCTTAAATGAAACCTAAATGGTACACTACTCTAGGTTTGACATTTAGTCTCTTATGTATTACAAACGAGGTCTGATTCGTACTTTCTTTTCGATAACTAGCCAGCTATGCTCATAGGAAGCGATTACATGTGAGCTGCAACACTTCTCCTCTACAGTACGCAAAAAACGGACGTCCCAGGAAGTTCCTAACAGCACTCAATCTAAAACGCACAAACCAGGAACGAAGGTATGCTCAAAGCCCCTAAGGAAACAGTGTTCATAACGATGGCAGTCAAAGAAGACAAATATGGCAAGAGATTCAGATATCGTCTCCCTCAGTCGACAAAATAAGTCGTATGCTTCTGAGCATGAGGTTTGGCACCAAGTTAGGAACTTGCTTTTAAAATCCACACCGGACAAGTCAGACACTTGCGTTTCACTATAGGCGCTGACTGCGTATTGTGATGTTGCAAGCACTGTAAATGAATTGTAAGCATGCGTTGTGGAGCCAATGTCATCGTCCAGCATTGCTTCATGATCTCGCTACTTTCTGATAACAACATATATCAGCGTAACATGCACGTCGGCAGCAACGTATGTTACTGCGTGAAAAATGCCTGCCTGCATGGCTGCCAGTAACAGTTGGTCCATGACAGTTAGGCTAAAACAACTTACATTCAAACTAGGGCGTTTTAATGTGGATAACATTCATCACATTTTATTTTATTTTTGTTCTGCCTACTTGATAATCTTCTCCCAACTTACACACGTCGCTCATGCAAATTGTTGTAAACTTGCGTAATTTTATCGCGTGGTATTTTTTAAATGCATTTCGGACATTTTGTACTTATCGCGTATTCACATTTAACCAATTTCTTCCATATGCGCGAGTATTTATCTCGTTATATGCATTTACTTTATTCCATATCGTCATTTCGAATGATGGGCTGTTGTTTGATTTCCCAGGTGTGGCTGCGCTTTATGTGCATGTTGACAAGGTGCATACCTGTTTATTACCCACTACCTCGTCCATCTGGCTATAGGAGACAGTTGGTCGTTGCTGGAGGGGACGGGGTGCACGGTCCTTGTGGCCGTGCTAGGCTCGAAGAAAGGTTCTATGCACTCAGTGTGGAGCGGACTACGGTCCAGCCACTGACTTGTGTGCGGAAGATTCCCCAAATAAAGTGTGTTTGTGTTTGTCTGTGAAGGAGTGTGGGCCGGTTCCGTTGATGAAACGTGGCTTCCAACCTCATGCCTCCCGGTCTTATTCCCTCGGGTTTACACTGGATATGGGGTGTGTGGATGGAGCTGTGGGTGGTGCAGCGCAGGCCATCCATGGTCGCTCTGTAGGCGCAGGCGTCCTGTGGCTGGCCACAGTGACGAGCAAATCCGAAACCGGATGCCGCCAACCATGACAGGGTTAGCTTGTGCGGATCTCGCTGTGAACTATTCACAACCAGCTGTAAGAACGTCGGTAAATAAGAGAACAGCGTTTGGCTGGTTTCCGTATTTATATGAATTAGCCGAGTGAATTTCGTGCGCCGCCACTAGGTATTAGCCCTGTCATGCTGCCTACGGCGATGAAGTGATATTTAGCGATACAGCAGTATTTGTAACAATGTGTTTCTTCGTCGAGTGATGCGAATGACGAAGCCGTGAGGCTAGCAATCAAGGCACTAGATGTAACAGACAGATTCCATCTGCATTCATAATCACTTAAACTGTCCCATTTTGTGAATCGCTTGTGACTTCCAGATTGGTGTGGTTTATCGGCCTGCAATACCCGTGTCCAATTCATAGGTTGTTACTTGTATTCCGTTAGGGGACAAATAGGCTCTGCTCCGCCAGACTTCTCCTTGAACGGACTGCTGGTTTATCACGACGCGCAGTGTTTGGACGATTGTACTTGTTGCAATCTGTCACGACTTTTAACAAATTCACTCGCAGTTACCATGTCCATTAAAGGAAGAAATACGCGACAACTGCGGTACAAACCAAGTGATCGTAATAAGTCACCTTTATTCTTCTTTGCTTCAGCAGGCACGTGGGGCATGTGATAAACAGGCTTACCAGAGCACAGTTTCTATATCTTCGATTTCACACTTCATGTAAATGGCTACAGTTATATTATGAGACAAGGTGATGTAACGCCCTCCTGCGCCTAACATTATGGAGTTGTGTCAGGAGATAATGTAGTAGAAATTTTAATGTATATATATTTGAATGGAAGCGAGGCCATTTAAGCACATTACGTACGAGGCAGATACCAGATATATGCAGCCGTTATTTCTGCAATTTCTTTGCGTGGCCGGATAAGCTCAGCGCCAAGTCAACCTCAATGTATCCTTGTTACATCAACCCACTCCTTTCACAATATATACCAGCGATGGCGGACGGCACACTACTCCTACCCGCAAGGTTATTGGCAATGGACTCGTACCCAATGCTATCGCAAGCATGCTCAAATAATCCGCGATTACAATGACTCACACAACAGTGACGCGAACGCTGATTCCACTATTTTTGTATATTTTTATTACTTTTGGTTGACGCCAGACGGATTAGCAACAAACGGGATTTCCTAAGTATGTTTGCACATTTACACAAGCTACAAGCAATCATTGTTACCGAACCGGTGTACCCCGCTGAGATATTTTAATGTAATCCAAGTACCTACCCCCTTTTAACACCTTTTTCATAAAGAACGCTGTAAAAGAAAAGGTGGTGGATGCCTAAGGTAAATCCATAACATATGTACAGCTGAACGGTTTGAATATCCACGGCTGACAAATGGCTCTGATTGGCTCTGGTTCTCCGTCTCAAGAGCCTCAGTTTACTTGCATCTATCCGCAACCCGCCAAATCCATCAACCATGAATTTTGTTCGTTTCACCTCGGCTTTCGATTTCGCATCGAAATAGACGCACCAACAAAACATAATCGTAGGTGATTTCAACAAATCGAATATACACTGGTCTTCCCAGAAGTTCTTGTCTATGACTTTCAGCAATTTTGTCCACTAATCGTTTTATCGATGAAGAACAATATTCCTAGGTTGGAATTGATCTCCGACTATTTCAATTACCACTTCGCCTATATTTGGAAGATTGAAACTTTGCACATTTTTCCGTAATGCGTTTGTAAGCATGCATAACAATCTTGGGTGTACCAGATGTCATGATGCCATTAGCTGTTTTGTACAAGCGCACCAAAAAATTTATTTGGTGAAGAAGCTGATGGAAATGGGAAACATTGAACCTTTTTATATCTCGGTAGATATTCTGAAAAGCGCATTTAATCCATTGTTACCATCTTCGACGATGTACACTTGTAGGAATTTATGTTGACTATCTGGTAACAAATGCTGGGATCCGGCTTTATGACTGATCTCTGCTTTCACTTTGAAAATATCAAAGAATAGAGGGCTTACGATTTCTGTACCGAACGACGTCATTTGGATGCATGAGTTGTTGTTTCCTGATGTTATATAGGAAATGTTTTGACTCCTCGGTATCTCCAGGGAAGTAAAGATTTTAATGGCGTTGGCGGTTCTCCTATTTAAGACAGTTTGATTTTCCTATCGGCACAAATCATTATCTTACATTACATCATTTCATTTTAGAGCCTTGTGATACAGACACACAGTCATAGCGTCGTTAATAACATGATAAGACAAACCGTAACACCCAAGTGGGTTGCATCGGAACGCAAGCCGATTGAGCACGGAGTAGTGTTTGACACTGAACTTCTGTTTCTCATTGAGGACTTTCAACCATCTCTAGCCTAACGCGTTCATTCTGTTGAGTCCGAAGTATATCTGGAGATACAGAACACGATCGTATTCGTAAACTTGCGTCCTCGAGTCGGGCTGCTCGTCGCACCTCACGTATTTGAGACATTATCTGTCTTTTCTGCTAGTTTGCTGATTTCACTCATTCCACAGTTTGGTTTGCAACCACCAGTCACACTGCTTCCGTTCCGCGCTTGCAACGCACTTGTCTTGATTTACAGCGAAGCACTATTCTGGTGACCTAAGGCTAATTTGTTGTAACGAGAAGAAGAAAAACGTTATGGCAGCAACAGGTAAAACGGCAAACTATATAACAGTGAAGAGCGCAAACAAAATAACAAACTAAAATACTAAAAGTATTAACAATGTGTTTGTACTCAAAGGTAGACCAAATGACGTAGCTTAATAATACTGCGGGTTATTTCACTGAAAAGTAAGCATAAGCGCTCGAAAGCAAATAAAAATCAATGAAAAACAAGCTAAGCAATACTCACGATGTAAACGCTATGGTAAATAACAGCTCAAATTCAACGCAATGTCACACAAAATAGTTCACCCTTGCGAAGGAATCCAACCGCCTTTAGCGAAAATAAATAACAAATCAATCAATATGTGGTGCCCTGAGGCTGGTGGGGGCTAGATCCTGACAGATGGTCAACCCACTGCCGCTATTGTTGTGTCATGGGCTCATGCCCTGGACGCCTCGTGGCTTCTGCTGGGTGAAATTTGGGTTACACCCTTCTCCCGCTAAGATCTAAGACACCAATCCGTATGAGTCAGTGAACTGACCAGGTAATAGACGAGCTATCTTTCGGGTGTAGATTTAATCGAACTCTTTGGCTGAGGACTCAAGTCGTTCCCCTGTTAGGTGCGGGCGCCGTGCCAGTATCCTAGTCCATCCTCTTCTGAGGTAAAGAAGTGGTCGATGGCCGTCTTCCCGTAAATCCTAGCCATGGGAGACAACAGGTCTACGGGTTATAAGCTCACAGCTCTATTGGCGTAGAGCACGAGTGAAACGCATATTCACTGACGGTGGGGGGGGGGCATCTCCGGATGTTCAATTGTTTTCTACTGTTCGCCTCAAGCCAGGCAGCCCCTGGTCAAATTGGTGTAAACCCGCCAAAACCTACCTGCGTCTTTTCGTGGTCGCAGGTACGTATCCTACTACTGTCACAAAACATATATCAATCGTTCCGATGCTTCAAAGGCTGCGTGTAACGGCCGTCAAGCGGATCCCAATTTGTCTCTGCAATCACATTTCCGTGCTGGTTCTGCTCCGCCCTACATTTTGGGTCAAGCTATTCAGCCAAAGTCTCCGGACAGACTCCCTCAAGCGAATCACCAAACAGCCCACTACACTGTGGGTCGGTCTATTAAGCAAAAGGCTCCAGGTGAAGTTCCTCAAGCAAACTTCCGAAGAACATCTGCCACCTCGCGTGCTATTTCCAACCAATGAAATCGTACGCTTGCGCGTAAAGCACTAAGCATCGGGTGCTGGATCGTGCGCATATTACTGGACCGGAAAGCGAGTGCGCGCCTCGAGCGACCCAATTCACTGGTCGCGAAAGCATTGACACAATAAGACATTGATAATGCGGCGCTCAGTGAGACCCGGTTAGCTGAGCTAGATAAGTTGCATGAAGCTGGAGCTGACTATACTTGCTACGGGGTGGGCACCGCCACCTCACCACCAAGTGGGGTCTGATTTGCAATATCCGATCGCCTAAATGGCCAGTTGGTGGGTGAAGCAATTGTCTTCAGCGTGCGACGGTTGACTTTTCGCTTACGATTCGGAGGAGGTAAGTTTTCCACTTTTATGGGCACGTACAGCCCAACCAGGTGTTATCCTGACAACACGCGTAATCAATTCTACACCAAGCTATCCTCCGTGATACCGTCTGTGCCCAAGAGCGACCGACTACTTCTGCCGGGTGTTTTCAACGCGCGTTGAGTGTGATGCAGCGGTGTCGACAGATGTCATCCGTCAGCCTGGTATTGGTGTGGGCCATGCGAATGGTGACAGGCTGCTCGCACTACAGCCTGACGACCACGAACACTTGGTTTGCGCTGAGATCGAGTGATATATCAAATTGGACGCACCCACAGAGTGGTCAATCTAACCAGCTAGACTATGTAATTGTACGTTCAACATGATATGCGTGAAGTGCGCATGATACGTATATTGCGTGGAGCTGAGTGTGACACTGATCACAAATTGCTGTGGACCAAACAGTATATAGAGTTTCGTAAATATATTTGTTGCACTCCCACCATGAATCGGCGCAAATTTAACGCTCTCTCCCTTGGTACTGTGGGAAACGTATTGAGCTGTAGTAGGCGATGGATGTACGACTGTGCGATGTGGAATGCATAGCCATATTGGGCTACCTGTGGCACCACATTCGAGATTCGTTGACAGCCGCTACCGAGGATATCATTAGGCGCGCAAGGTTCAAGCTCCTGATTGGTTTGACGAGAAGCTTGCGACAAATGTCGCAATGGTATCGGAGAAGAATGCAGCATTTGCTGCGCACGTGGCAGATCCCTGGGACTTGGGGAAGAAGAGAAAGTTTAGCAAAATTCGACGGCGACTGGCCTGCGAGCTCCGTCGCATACTAAATGCATGATGGACGGAGAAAGCTAAGCAGATGGAATGTTACGCCAATGCCGCAAACTTAAGGACTTCTCTTGACTTCTTGGATACGGTGAACGGATCGAGGATGGAGCTGCTGAGGAAGTTACTCAATTGTAATTCAGGCGCTAACTGTACACAGACTGCAGACATAGTGAGGATCTGTTGGGAACACCTTAACTGTTTCTCGTACAACCGTGCAGAGATCGACTTGCCTAGTTTGAACGGCCTAAACCGCGCGATTTGAAGACGAATCTGGAAGACACTCCGACACTCTATGATGCGCAGTGAGCTACTGCTATGCTGCAAAACGGCACGTGTGGCGGTGTCGCCAGGATCACGCCTGATGTATGACACCATGGCAGACCCGCGTTGGTGACCGCGCTGTACCAGTTAGTTCAACGCTTTGGATTGAGGAGATGTATGCTGAGCTAAAGGATGCATTTGTGCTACCACTGTACAATGGCAAAGGGAGCAAGTGATATTTCACGAATTATGGTGGTAGCAACTTGCTGAGTTGTATGGGCAAGGTTATTGCCCGAATCCTACTCAACTGCCTCGGCAGTCAGATTATGGAACCGAAGGTATTGAAGAGCAACGTGGATCCCCTTCGGATTGCAGCATCATCGGTATGATGTTTGCTGCTCGGCAGTTGAAGGAGAAGTGTAGAGAAAGACATCAGCCGTAGTAATCGCTGTTTGTTAATTTCATCAAGGCATTGGTACGGCGAACAGAAAGGAATTGTGGCTAGTGTTGGGTAAGATTCGTTGTCCCAGTACATTTGCAAATTAAATTGAATGTTTGCACAGTGGTGTACGAGTGGGGGTACAACTGAGTGGAGAGACCTCGGATGACTTTTCAGTTATCTTTGTGTAAAGTAAGGTTGTGTCTTAGCTCCTGCTCTACTTAACATCTATCTTCATGCCATGGTATCTTGTGCTTTAGATGCGGCTTGTGCTTACGGTGTTTGTGTAGCGCACCGTACTGAAGGTGGGTTGCTGAACATCCGTCATTTTGATGCAAGATCCGTAGTCTGTGAGACAACTATCCGTAAGTTCCTGTGTGCTGACGAATGTGCATCGTTTTCACACAGCGCGGATGCGTTGCATCTCGTGACTAGTGCTCTGGCTTCGACAGCGGTCAAATTCGTGCTCATCATCAACACAAGCAAAACTGTCTATCTCTTTCAGTTTTCACCGTAGGTTGAATTTACAATGTTGCCGCAAATCAGCATTGGTGATGACGTATTGGAAACCACCTCCCAATTCTGCTACCTTGGGAACGTGGTGTAGACTGACCAAATGATAGGCAGTGAGCTTCGTATCCTCGTACTGAAAGCAGCGGTGGCTTTCGGGAGCTAGAACACTGAGTGTAGAACAACCATTGCCTTACTGTTGCTAAGAAGCTGATGGTGTATTAATCCATGGTGCTATCAGTTTTTCTATACGGCAGTGAAGCGTGGTGGATGTACAGGCGGGATATGCGATATATTGTGCGGTTCCATCAAGAATGTTTGTGACGGTTGCTTCGTATTGATTGGTGCGGCAAAGTTGCGGACACGGAAGTGTTGCGCCGAAGTGAAATGCATGCAGTTAACTGCATACTATTGCTGAGACACCTTAGGTGGGTCGATCATTTGCGGCGTATGGATTCGACGCTGATATCGAAGGAACTACTATATGGTCAAGTGAGTTTGGGGAAGCGGCTTGTGGGAAAACCGAAGTTGGGTTACCAGGAAATGTTCAAAGTGAGTCACGTTCTAACCTTCCTTTCAGGTCATGGGAATCGAAAGCGGCTAGTTAGCGTTCATGGCGCGATTTGATCACAAATTCCGTAGCCAAGGTGCAAGAGGAAGCGCACTTGAATGCAAAGAAGAAACGGTAATTGCGGAAGTGACAGGCGCCGATGGGTTGTACCCCCCGACATCGAGTGTATGGTGCTGTAACATATGCAGTCGTGAGTGCCTGAGTCAGTCAGGCCTGGTGAGCCATGAGCGAGGTCACTCGGGACCAGCGCCGAAGCAGCGACGCTTCCTGCATAGAACGTAAGCAGAATCGGCGCAGCAGTTGTAGGTACGCTGCATACTATTTACTAACAGCATGATGGCATGCTAAGTCCCTTTATTTCAGGTGGTGGCTTTGCTAGATTGTATAATGCTTTTTTATCTCATAGAAATGTCTACCTGGACTTTCTTATATAAAGTTGCACAGACCCTTAAGCTGACTGAGGTTAAACTCGGTAACATTTTCTCGTTTGTGGTAGTTTCTTAAAATGTATTTTCCGACGTATTGAACCTACCGCGGACTTTTTGCAACCCATTTATTTCATACGTTCATTTAGTGAAGAGTTATATCAGCAGGTCCTTATACGTTATGTGATTTATTTTCTTTGATATCGTCATTTCAAGTGCTCGGCTGTTGTTTGATATCCCCGATATGGTTGCGTTTGATGTGCATGTTTACAAGATGCCTACCTGTCGATTACCCACTACCTCCTCCATACTGGCTCTAGGAGGCAGTTCCTCGTTGCTGGAGGGGCGGGGTGCACGGTCCTTGTGGCCGTGCTAGGCTCGAAGTATTGTTCCATGCACTCAGTGCGGAACAGACTGCGGTCCAGCCACCGATTTATGTGCGCTTGATTCCCCAAATGCATCGTGCTTGTGTTCGCCTGAGAAGGAATGTGAGTCGGCTCTTTTGACGAAATGTGGCTCCCATCCACATGCCTCCCGAACGTATTCCTTTAGGTTTACACTGGCTGGCCACAGTGACAGGCTAATCCGAACAGGGATGCCGCCAAACCTATATATATATATATATATATAATGTATGAGCGTGTCAGTCTTCACCAATATTGTTTCGAAGTTGGAGTTTCAAATAAAGCAATCAAAAATCCCTGCGTAATTGTCTATTGGTGCCACAACATAGCATCGTTGCAGAAAATCACTGCAGTAAAAAAAGCTACGCGTTAAGTGAAAAATTTGCCACCAGAAATACAGAGCTCATGCACGGAGATGCGCTCCATTGTTTGTACCATAAGGCTGATTGAGGGTTCTTCCTATATCACTTGTCCTACACAATTTTCAATACTGGAAAGCACCATGTTAGTACAGGAGTTGATAACCCTGGGCAATAAAACTTCGTCAGGTCATGGAACGTCGGCTCGGTGACAGAAAAAATAATAGGTAAGATTACAGTAGAAGTGTAAAAAGCTAGTCACAAATAAAAAATAAATGAATAGTTTATGTTTCTATTGTAGGGACAAGGATTGCAGGGTTAATCTGGTCACATATGTTATTAAATCGTCAAGAGTGGTTCGCGTTCAATCCGATCGGGGCAGTCGAGGTGTGTAGGGAGTGATAGCGACTATTTTCGGAAAACACTCCGTACTTTGTTCGTTGATTCTTTCGGACAAAATGTGAGTTTGGTAGAAGGGCGGAACCACCGCGTTTTATGAATAAAAATATAGTTGGGGTAGATTGACTTAGAATTAGAGAATTTGTCATTTGCTAATTGGCGCTAGATTCTTCCTCATACAACGTGGCTATATTCAAGTCTATGTTTAGCATATCCTTCACTTTATTCACTGTTAATCCCCAGTTAACTAGTGTAGAAAGAACACTCTTTAAGTCACACGTTCTCAAACTCTGCGGTAGTATTTTCCACAACACAGCATAGCGGTTAAGAAAGGAAGTTTATCTTGAGCTACTTCGTGCCTTCTCCATTTATAACGTGCTATCTCTATTCCTTATATTCTACTTGTGGGAAGGCTGCAGTACAACCTTAATGCCTGAGGTAAAGACGCGTTTGTGGATTATATCAAACATGAAGTTAAGTTTAAGGTTTAGTATCTTTAACCAAATAGGTACTATGTTCATCATACAGCAAAGGTTAAGTAGGAAAACTCACCAAGCTTTCTCATTAGACACGGTAATTTACCGCTGTACATTTTTTATTGATGTTCCATCCCTTTTCCCCAGATTGGAGTATACTTATGACTAGTATTCTAGTGGGGGTCCAATACGGGTTGTGTACAGGTAGATTTTGGATTTACACAAAAGCAAAACTTTAGTGTTCTCCCTCCTATTTTGAGGGCTTCTGCAACTGTGTACTGCACTTGTTCGGCGAAATTGAGAGAAGCGCGAGTAGTGTATCCCTGGACCACGTGTTGTCAGACAGTTTGCAAGGAACATGCCTTCTAGTATTAAAAGAATTTGGTGCAACACTGCACCGAAAAAATATACAACTGCTCTTCTTGGATGAGACTTCTACTTTCCACTTACTGCACCAAGTTTCCAGCTCGTGCCGATAGGCTTTTATGTCGGCTAGTGCGTTAGGTAAATTAATGTTGGAAGATTGTGAGTAGGGTAAAGTTTGTAGAAAGTAGAAGTCACGATTAAAATTCACGCACAATAATATGCCTCGACGGGGAGTCGAACCCCGGTCCACGAATTTCCGGTCCGCTGCTCTACCACCTGAGCTACCGAGGGCTGACGATTAGGTGCGCAAATTTTAACACATGACTTCTGCTTGGTGCGCGACGTATTGCCAATGGGCTCACAGTACCTGTCCTGATGTTGCAGATTGGCTCACTCACACGTCACTTCCCAATGGACCGAAGTACCTGTCCTTCAAATGTCCAAGGGGCGATGGTAGATTAATGTTGGAAGTTTTCGAGTAGGGTAAAGTTTGTAGAAAGTAGAAGTCACGATTAAAATTCACGTACAATAATATGCGTGATTTTGCGTAATTTTGTACGTGAATTTTGTGCGTGAATTTTAATCGTGACTTCTACTTTCTACAAACGTTAGCGAAATTGTCCAAATCGAACTCATAGACTATTTAAATGTTACCCGCAAATACATATTTTTTGCCGTGTTCCATGACATCGAATTCGATATTAATACACATCAAAACTAAGAGACCCTAGAACACTTCCTTAGATCAGCTCACGTTTGACTATGCTATTCGTGGAGGTATTGCTTAGTATTTGAATTGGCTGGAGCCGACCAAATATGTACGATGCTGTCCAATAATGTAAGTTGCCTGATATACCAACGGAGTGTGCTTTCGATGGAAGATTTCCATATGGCGCCCGATCGAACGCAGTACGCAAATAAAGAAGTTCGATGATCAGACGCCATCCACGGTCAATGGAACGAGTACCGAAGTTAAGAACTTGTTCTTGACAAGTAATACATGACCATGTTCTCAGATACACGTGCTGGGAAGTGTTGCTCAAATATCAGGACGATAGGAATTCAACAAGTTTGGTTTTTATCAATTTTTCCATTTTTCTACACAGAATGGAGGTACGGCTGATAATCCGATAGCTCGTCTGTAATAGACGTGAGCCACTTTTATGTCGTGGTGAAACCAACGCATATTTCCACAAATATGGAACAACCGCAGACTACATGGAGAACGTAAACATATTTTGCAGCAGTATGGGAAATTCTGAGTCGTGGGACACCAGGAAATCTTAGTCATATTTAACTCACCAGTAATGTTCCGACTTGCTAGCAGCTCAGAGGCACCTGGGAAGACTTCCACAAGGCGATCGATATCTGATTAACGATAGTGTGGTTGTTTGTACCCACAACCAATAAAGATGATCTTGTAATTTATTTGAATATTAATCCAAACAGATTCATCAAGTTCATCTAGAACTGGGTCGCACACGGTAGTTGCAATGTGCTTAATGTCCACATATATGCAGCAGCCGCCACCACTGCGGGATATGCGCCTACTGCTAAAGCTGCGGAAGTTTGAGTTGTAAAAGTGGGTATCAGTAGCACGTTTGTTTTCCCAACTCTGCATGACATGTACAAGGTCAGGATAAACGAGAAACAGTAAAGAACGTAGGTGGTGTGTTTTGTTGTTTAGATAGCACTTAAGAGGAGTAATCTAACATATCCATATTGCGTACGCTGGTTTACTGACTGTTTGTATATTATTGGACAAAGAGCATCATCACATGTAGTGGAGGAATTTGCGGGAATACAGTCTTAATCCACGCCGCTGATTTCATGCTGCTTGGGCTAAGTTGATGATCTGTTGGAAGAATTGCAATGCCTGTTGCTCCATTAGCGTTGGCAGAGGTAAGGTCGTCAATAAGTCTAAGAAGATCTTGGTATATATGGGGCAACTGTAGGCTGGGAATCTGATCGGCATACGTCAATCTGTGGATACTATCGGAGTTACCACTAATTCCGTCGAGGTAGTACTATTTGTGTTATTATTAGATCTATGGATCGGAGTGATATTGCTACTGAAGACCGGTTGTGCTAGTGGGCAGTCAGCCAAATTCGTGGAGTCATTTATGACACCTGCAATGAGAACATTCCTGTGGATCTCCTTATCACATACAGTTCGTTAGTCGGTTTGCGAGAGGCCAGGTGCGCTACCCTGTTTCTTTGAAACAGGCCTACGTATCCGCTCAAGTGGTGTCTAATCTGACTTTATAAAAATATTGTTAAGTTCGGTTATCGCTTTTTAGCTGACATACTCCGTCTTAACAATGTAGCACTCTCTGTGTTTTCGAATTTCAGTAGCACTAGGCACGTATGCTATAAGCTCTTCTTCTTTAGACGCACCGCGAACCTGATAGTGTCTAGTAGTAATTTATTTAGCTTCTTCAACAAGACAGCTCGCATATTAAATGATGAAATACGTAAGTGATAAACCTCAGGATCGTTTTGCTGTGCAGCTGCAATGACTGCTAAGTCGATAGCAGTGCCGTCGTCCGTGGAGATCACTTGCACACGGTGGCTTTGCACACAACTGAGACATGTCGAATATCCGTTGTAAACTAAGCGAAACAATTTAGTTGTCGAGATTCCTTATGTTATTGTCGGTCGGTTGTCAAACCGATCACGTATTTTAATGGCTTATTGATAGTGAAGTCGGAGAACGTGCGATTTCTAATATACGTTGAAAGTGGCGTATCGCGTGTAAGTGGCTAGTAGTATTTTACAGAACATGCTGTAGCCAGATTTGACAGGTTGTAGGCGTTTGGAGAGAAACCCTAAGGACTGCCAAGCGTCATCTACACTTTACTGCAAAATAGCGCTGACTGCCACGTACGAGGCGCCGGTACTGAGGGACAGTATGGGCTGTCGGGTCTTGATGTGCAATAGAAGCTGTGTTGATGACAGCCTACTACAGCAACTAAAAAGCGGCGCGTTCTGCGGCAGATAATTCGAATTGCTTGAGTTTTCCATGGAGAAGTTCCGTGAGGGATTGCATCAGTGACGCGCAGGTTGGTATCAATCATCGATAAATGTTAACAAGCCCAACAAATCGTCTAAGCTCTGTGAATGAATGAGGCTCTGGGTAGTCGATGATTGCTTGGGTTTTATCCTGCATTGACACAACGACTGCAGAATTGGTATGATGGCAGAGGAAATTAGCTGAGTTGATAGTCAACGAACACTTCTAAAGTGATCGGCACCCCTTTTGAGATAGGCAATTAAGAAATATTGGAACGTAACACAATTGCTCTTCTCGTGAAGAGTGCTGGCGATTAAGATCTCTTCGAGCTAAGCGTAAACGAAGTCAAAGCCGCAACAAATTTGGACGATTAAGAGCTGAAACGTTTACGCGGCATTATATACAGCAAATCGCATGCGCAGGAATTCAAACAAACCACGTGTGGTTGGCACGTCAGTCTCGGCGTTGTCAGCCTCTGCTACCGGAATTTGGTTGTGTGCGCGAACTAATCTATTTTTCTGAATATTGACTTGCGTGCTATACTGGCAGTGCGATTCACGATGTGTGGGATCGGAAAACAATCCGGCTTTGTAATGGTAAAAAGGGCTCGTTACTAGCCGAAAAGACTCAGGTACCCAATGACCTTCGGGACCACGTTAAGAGGTGACGCCTGTGTGCTGTTGGACGGTCAGATGATGTCGAGCTAAAGCATGGGGTCGAACGCATTTCGTGCAAAAATTAGTTTGTCAAGAGCAAGCCGTTTTTGTCTTGCACTAGCTGGTTGACGGCGCAAGATTATGTGGTGAGCAATCTTCGTCGTGAATGTTGGAAGATCTGATACCGGTCGAAACAGTCGCAGGTATTCGGAGAGAAAGCCCATCTACTCAAACGGTGCGTCTGCGATGCGCAAAGCAGGGCTGATTATCGGGGCATCTGAAAGGACGCCATCAAACCCTAATTGTTATGGACGTCTTAACGTCTATGGAGATCAGTATAAACAAGTCATCCAAAATGACAGCGGAAGTCGGTACCGCTAAATGCGAAGGGTACAGTCTCAATCATGAAAACCCAGTGAAAGTATCAGTGGCGATTTATGAGCCCATCATACGCTGACGAAATGCAGCCATCGGATAACCGTTGGCCGCACGCATGTTGTACGTGGGCTTCGGGTGCTTGTCGTTCGCGTTCTTATGGATGGCCCTCGTCTTTTCTTCTGTGTCGAAGAGGAAAGTGACTGGTGATGGTGCGCCAGGGTTTGGAAGAGCATCACCCATTTAAATCCATCATATGATGGAAGAACTTCGATACTTAACCTAAAACTGCGACATATTTTGTAAATGACGGATGCGTTAGTCTTGCTGGCTTGCTAGATCTTCGGTTTTCCTGGGGCGGCCGTGCCATGCTTTAGGCAGGATGTCCTGTAACGTCAAGAATCCCCGCCATATTGACGTTAACACAAGCAAAATTCATCGTTAGGTTCAATACTGTCGGACTGAGAAAGTGTCAAGGAAATGTTTCGCTTCGGCGTCGAGCAAATCCTACTCAGCATAGGCGCAGAAGAGCCACAGTGAGCAGTAGTCAAAACATGGTCAGCGTCTGACGATAGCATACGCTGCTTTGAAGCATTCATTACAGCCTCCTACCATGAAATAGCACAATTCTCGCGTCTCGTGATTTAGATCGGCCTGACAGCTGAGCGAGTGTGAGGCTGGTTTTCATCGCTGTGAATACGTTACCAGTGCTACTGGTAGTCTGCTGCGGAAGGCCTTGGCAAGCAACATTCCCTGTGGTGGCTGGTACTTTCAAGGTCTTATCTAAAACATGTACGTCAATATCGTAAATGGTTCTGTTAGACGTGCAAACCGTAGCTCTCTATGCCGCTTTTACTCAAGGATATGGAACCAAAAATGCCCTGTATTTCGCGAAACAATACCGTCGGCTTGCGACTACAATACTTGAGACCATTAAGCTGCTCCAACCTAAAGTGACCGCTAGGCAGTAACACATTTAAAATCGCTTGCCTCTTTGTTTCGTATTTGACCTCGTTCCGCGAGGAGAATAGAATTCCTTGCACCAGCGTCACAACGAAAATGGAGGGCGTGAGACGTGCTGATTTTATCTCGATCGGTCGCTTCGAATGTCCCTAAATTCGAGATTGATCTCAAAAATAGCAAACCATATATCTGGACCATGTTTCACAAAATCCGGAACAGCCAATGTTAGCATGCTCACGCTGTGAAACAACTAGGATGCTGCGTGTGTTGCGGATAGCGAAGATCAAATTAAAAATTCACGAGAAGATTAATTGGGCAAGCACCAAATAAGTCCCCTTGTATTTCGAAATAACTAACGAATTCACTAAAAAATCTAACCAAAGATAAGTTTCAAATTCGTGCGTTCGAATCGGAGTCACCAATTTGTAGGACTCGCATATACTAGTCTGAGATAGTACGCGTGCACTGGTGCGGATACCAGAAAACCGGAAGATAGGACCCATCATAATGTACTCGAAGAAGGCTACGAACGGACGAAAATGAATGCGGCGACGAGGGCGAAGGTCGGTGTCGTAACTCGCTAAGGGAATATGTGAGGAGCCGGACGTAGGTAAAAATAGCAGCAACGTAGGCAATGAAACAAAACAAATGATGCACAACAGAAAAAACAAACAGTACACAAAAATATAAGGAATATCTTTAGATTTTTAAGAAATGTACGCAAAGCAGATTTTAATAAATGACTGGCTCTAGAGATTGTCGTCGTCCTCCTAATTTGGAGGTAAGCTGTGTGGCAGTGAATGACAAACCTAGCCAATTTGTAATCAGCTCATCATGTCGGCGTTCCACCGTCGCGATTGACCTAATATCCAGAATCACCGGTAACAAAGACTTATGTCTTTGGTTTCCGATATAATTGATGCTTGAACACAATTGACGAATTCCACTCGAACAAAATTACTGCATTTCCAGATGTGTGTGAACGTTCCGTTTGGGGCCGTCTGCGATGAAAGCCCCTAAGAATTGCAACTGGATTTCCTAATCCTGCTACTCAAAAGTAATAAAGCGCAATAAACCAGTATATGAACAATGAAATAATGAATTTCTTATGAACATTATGCTAACCTCCTACCAGTGTTCCGTAGTTGAAGAGTGAGATCAAAATTGGACGCACTACAACAAAAAATGTGGAGGTGTGGACTGATCGCAAATTTCAATGTACAGCTTGTTTGATTACTTTTTCGATTGTCCCAGTCACTTGGGTTACATCCTGTAACATCATTATCATCATTATACACGTTAGCTGCTTTGAAAAACACAGAACAATACTAACAGTTCCAAACCCGCTGAGTCCCCGTAACAGATGGATATCGTTCAGAGAGCTAACAACCGGCTATCGTGCCGCGATAAGTTATGTTATGCCTAACGAATGCGATCGTGATTAGAGAGGGAGGCTAAGCAGGAGGAGGATGGACAAAGGAACTCACAACACAAACGCCACTGCGGCCAGCTCGTAGTCATATCAGCAAGTGTGTCCAACCAAACGTGTTCATCATTCTTAGGACCCCAGCCAGGCACTTGGGATGCACCAATCGAAGCCAACTTCTAAGTGAGGGATTTCAGCTCTCTCGACCAAGCCATTACTTTGCCTCTCCTCCTACTCTTTCAACCGCAGTTCCGGCGCGCAAACAATGCACGTAGTGGAAGTCGGTGTGCTGGCATGCGCAACGCGTGGCCTAGCCATCGGAGCATGGTGCGTGATATAATAGTGTTGAGCGGTTCACTTGCACGAAGTACGCGACGGTAAACACGCTCATTAATCATGCGGTGCTACCACCCGACATGAGATAAGCTGCGAAGGCAGCGATGGTCGAATGTGACGAGCCCCTTTAGGTCTGTAGACTTGATGATTCCGCTTTCATAATCATATAGGAGAGTTGTGCGGACGGCTGCGTTTTAATCTATGCCCTTCAGGGCAAGATTATTCGCGTCTGCACCACAGGTGGCGGAGTTTGGCAAAAACATCTCGCGCTTTTGCTATATGATTCGTAACCTCATCTTCGATCCCAAGGCGATAATATAGCTACACAGGTACTTGAATTCCTGTCAGTCAGGTGATGTAATTCACCATCAAGTCAGATTTCTGATTCGGACAACGTAGGAGCAAATATGATAAAATGCGGGAAAAAATTCCACAGTTTGACACAGGCAATGAGTAGAAGTTAAGGCAGCATTCCCAGTAGCTATACCTTTTTGCCAAATTCAGATGGTGGTCTCTCAGTGAGGCGTTGTAGCAGAGTTTCAATGAGGTTCGGTATGGGTGAATAGGGTCCTCGAGGATCTGATGCCCGAATATGCGGACTGGATATGTCTGAAGTGTGGGAGCAGCAATGTTGACTGGGTGATAACTAAGTGGTATTAGCTACAATCATACTTGAAGTTCGTAGTGCCTTGTTAAAATTTGGTGAATCAGAATGTCTATTAGCAAGATTTGGAGACGGGGTACAGCAGCTTAATTGATTTCTGCACACCAAAAATCTCTCACGTGCGACAGATTGTATGAAGGAGCTTACCGATGCCTGTGATACCTCAAGGTGCACATTTAATTGGAAGATGCTTTAACAATACAGTTAATCGCGTAGTGCTATCTGAATGTTTATGCTGTGTACATACCATCAAGTTGGTTGTGAATGCAGTGGTCATTATAGGATTGTTCCTCCTAATACAAAGAAATATACAAAACATAGATCCTTGTCTTCCAAAATAAATGCGGACTTGTCAACATCACATTCATTCACGATATAATTATTCATCTGTGGTGCAACGAAGCATCTCCGGTAGTTACATTTGTCAGCAGTTTGTTGCACAGCATGAGATCAACAATTTCCGCAATGGCATTTTTTCAACAATTATGTGGTCCGCATAGTAACCAATGTAGCAATACGTATTCTCATAAATGCATTGTTTCACTGAGGCCAAACGATTCTCCCATACACCAGAGGAGATTTACCACTCAAGAGAGTAACGACTTTTGTAGCGAGTGATTTTCGCTTCATGTGACTCAGTTAATCCGAGAACAATACACATTCAATTTTCTAACTTATAAGCGGGAAAACTGATTAGTACCTGTCCTGTCTGACCAGTAGCCATTCATGTCACATTCCTTTGGGTAGAGTGAAGGCGTTGAGCTTAAACGAACCACATGTGTTATCCGTAATTATACAAGATTGGTCCTAAGTGTCCTTCGCAATACCGCAGAGTTGCCCACTTTGTTGAACGAGGAGATTTCGATCTCACCATGATATTTTTCTTGCTATATCTTCCTCCTCTTCCGATATTTCCAATAATATTAAACATGAGCAAGGTAGGGAAATTCCTATATGGCCATATGCTGATCTATGCACTTCTGCTTGTTATATGTGTGTCGGCCTGTCCTCCCGGTTTCACTGATGTCGGGTCTGGATAATGTTTCATCGCCCATCCCGGAAAGATTGGATTTTGCGATGGACATAAAAAGTGCCACGACGAAGGAGTCAAACGGGGTCTCAATATGTTACTTGTCGGTCGATACTCCACACTATTGAGACCACACTTCATTAGCTATTCTACCATACATACCGGCATGCATGATCTGCTGTCTCCTTTCTGCTGGCCAAAGGTTGGGTGGCAGACAAACGATCCAGGCCCTTATTCTCGAGTGACGTATTCCAATGATTTGATGCGATGGGAACCGCGCGGTGTCGAAGGAGTAGTGATTGTGTTCACTCCTCATGGTTTCAAAACTGAAGTGCAACATTCCACAATGCGGACGCTGGCTTGTAGCATATCGACTTCAAATACGCTGTGTCAACAGCCCCAACAGAATTTAGGATGAACTGGCCTGAAGTGGTGGAGGATTTGTTCATTCCGAATAGGCAGTCCACTGGGTGTTTTGACAAACTGAAAACAGCCATTATAATACTGTGTGTATCCAGGTGAGTAGGAGACAGAAACCAGATGTTATAACTAGCACGAGATCTGTTAGGCATTACTGTCGTAATTTGTATATCATCCATTACAGTCGGCTCTCAGCCGGCAAGACCCTGCCAAGTTTGTTTTCCGTATGATATGAAAGGAGCAGCCGCACTCTGTCTCACTTGCTTTGTCATGTCGTTCCTCGGTCGTTATGTATAAACCACTGGCATCGGGGATCCGTTGGTTCGTTGCTGGTGGAGTCAGGGATGTGCACCACTGAGGTGTTTCACTCCTTATAGCACAGAACAATTGTCGACTTTTTTTCCAAATGTAGGGGCAGGCATGTGCGCTAAAAGCTGCTTTCACCAAGATATCTGCAATCCTATCATAGCCTATGCTCATAATGCTGTCACAACTTGCCACTACTTCAGTAACTCAACTCTTGTTAACATATATATATATATATTTATATATGAACGAACTGAGTACAGGTGATGTGCCATCAAAACCATGGCGAAATAAAGCGTTAAAGATATATCACACGAAGGAATCGAATTTTCCGCTTTACACACACCGTTTTGATATTTTGTATCTTGTGGCTTAATGTTCCATGAAACGTTAAATACTAGGTAGCACGGTTGAACAGCACTGTCTCCACTGATGCTAGTTGCGCGACATAGCCTCCAACGTTTCTAACCACTGGCAGTCCGAATAGCGTGATCTCCATCCTGAAAGGCGGACCAGTCCGACTGATGCTAAGCTTAATTTTGCATTCTTCATGCTCCTTCCCCAAGTCATTGGTTGTCCACCGCGGCGCTTTTCCAGTCCCTTTCAGTGAATTCCTGCCATCTTTGATTAGAGTCTGGGCTAGGCATTCAGTACCGGGAGCTTTATGATTCTTCAAAGATTGGCTTACACTTCGGATCTCTGTTTCGGTAGGAGGGTCTGGGGCGATAGAACAAGCACCATACAAGCGAAACGGAGGTCTCACAGTGGGTTGCGCTAAGCAGTTAAATTGGAAAGCAAAGTGCTCTAACCAACGACCCAAGTGCCTGTGCAGTTTGGTGATTTTCCTGCCCCTTCTGAAAACCAATCGTTTGACTGATATCCCCAATGGCAACCAGTGGTCTTTATGAGGTAAAACAAGCTGTGGAAGTTTCCAGTCGAGGTAGCAGGCTCCATCCCAGCAGCTCATTTTGACCACCAGCATTTACGGTCAGAGCAAAGGCTTGACGTCAGCTATTGAGAGATAGACCGACAAAACTGTGCACTACATCGGCGGGCACAGCTCGTGGACGATCTAACAGCTCCGAGGCTCTTACCGAAATCCAGCTTCTGGTTGTGCAACGAGTGAGCCCACAGCTGGAAAAGCCGGCACACAGCTTTGCATTTTACAGATTTGACCGGTGTTGATCAACATCCAGAGCACGGGACAGAGCAAAATTTTCGCGAAGCTTCTGTTGATACAGTGTTTTCACTGTTGGTTCTTATAATTTTTAAGTGTTAGGCGGGTTTGCATGACCCTAGGTGAAGCACCGAAGCGCATACAAAATATCGAACAGATCAATACATGATCGTTGTCAACACAAGTTGACCAAACTATCGGCAATGGCGTTCGCTGTCGCTCCACCTTCGAGTTATGACTTTGTGATCAATTTGTGAGCAGCGCTGGGTTGACGATGGAGGACGTTAGGTAGAATAGTGGCGTTTAAGTTGATGAAAGATGTAGTGCAGAGGAAAATGTGGTGGTCAGCACAAAGGCTGAACATTCTCCCTCCGTTGTTGGAGTGAACATCATCATATCAGTGCGGTACACTGAGATGGCGTTCGTATGGAGGCAACCAACCAGCGCGGGCGCTTGTGTCTCCCAGCGAAAACAACGATGTCTGTTTTAGGCGCCCTTAGGAGCAGACCGTGAAGAATTTGATATAACTGGTCCTTGACTGCATCCAAGCAGCAGTCAGTGAGCGCGTAGGCGGATATCACGAAAAGAGCACGCTTGTCTGCGCGCTGCTTGCTAATCGTACAAGAGTGACGGAGCCTCACGCTAATCGTACAACAGTGACGGAGCCTCACAGCACATAGGCGACTGTTGTATAGAAATCCAGTCAAGGAGGACAGCCTCGGCTCTAACACTGCGGATACTTTCAACACCAGCTTGCGTAGATGCGGCGGACTCAGCGTCACTAAAATGGCGAAAATATAAGCGAGTGTATGTTTGGACTGGTGATGGCAGCTGGTAGACTGTTTTGGAAACGTGCAGTCGAGTTTCATTAAGGCAGCAAACATAAATTTCAAGGACCTCCGGCGTGTGTGCAAGTCCAGTTTGCTGTCAGATCTGCAGTAATTTGCGCAGGTTATGAGTTGCTAGTTTGAGCTGAATTCCAGGACTCAGTAGTGAAGGTGACATCATTTGTGGCTGGTAGCTCCCTGTCGAGGACCGTGTGATTGAGTTGACGGATGGCCAGAGAATTATCTCATCGGCGGAGGTAGAGTTGTTCATAGTTGAATAATCAAATAACAATGGGGATGAGTGTTACAAGGAAAGAGTCTGTATATTGGTGGCGTGTGTTTGCGAAGTTGCGTAGTCGTAGGACAGTGGATCATTCGCCCGAGGAAGAAAATTGGTGTAGAGTGCGGTTCTTCGCATTACTAACTTTGTGTAAGTGGTGGTGGAGCAATTCACACGAAACCTTGATTGAAACGCATGTTTGCATAAGACAGACTAGATACCATAAAAGAAGGTACAAATTTGAGAAAAATAGATGTTCTCTCATGGGCTATGACTGGGTCAACGCGGTAACGGTAACATGGGAATTATTAGGCAACTTAAAATGTGGGGTTGAAGTTAAACCCGCTGCAATATCCACATGGGTGCTACACAAAAGTTTACTGTTTTAGGATTTTGGCTTATACACCATAAGAATAACCAAATCGTGTGGACATGTAATGCTGTTGTGAAGTGCACTTTAATCCGTTTAAGCCTAATTACCCATTTTACGTAATACGTGAAGTTATACAACTTCTTCGGGTCAGATCTATATAACCACATCATAGGCAACAGCCTGATGGTTACTTTCAATGAATCACTTATGTTGACATCTAATTCAATGTACAATTCATTCTCCTTCATCAAGTGCGATGTTTCAGTGAGAGTCAGAGCAACAATAGGAACGTCACATCATTGATATTGTACACACACTACCATTAATGCATTGGTATGAACAATTAATTTGACGTTGTCCGTGATTTGTACAACCTATCAACAGAGAATCGGAAAGACATCGGTGGAGAAGATATCGAATATAAGTGAAAGTGAATCGAATACAATGTAGATCCAAATCTACTAAGGGAGAATCGCTTTCACAAGTGAAGCCGCAGTTTTAGGTGAAAATCCTAAAGCAATAAGGCAAATGAAATCGTTAGTGTTGAAACCGCGTTCAGCAGTTCATTAAGTATAAATTAGTACGCTACAGCTACAGTTTACGGTCCTCGAGATCGGAATGACCGAGATTTACCTCAAAATGAGCCAAGGTCTCAGTAGAGGTTGCGAGTCGCAACACAACAACGCAGCGTGCTCCCTAAATTCAGCTTTAAGCTACAGTTACTTTTTCTACTGCCATATGATAAAAGTTGCTTTTATTGTATTTGTTGGACCAGATTTCGTTTCCTTCTGAGGGTTTCTGATGACATTATAACTGCTGGTCCATTTCGTCTACCACTGGCCATTGTGTGTCATAGCTGTCATCCCTGCTTTGCAGACAATGCTTCATCTAGATTTTGCATAATTTGCGAGGATTGCATGCAGCTTAAAAGGTTATTTGTTTCCACAAATTTAACCAATGATTTTTCTGTGTAATGCTATGGTACCTTCTTTCAGGTGCAAAATGAAGTCAGAATGCCGCGTAATGTACTACAATGAGAAGTCTGGAGATTGCTATCACTCGATGTATCTGGATTCCCGTCTACCGCACAGGGCTTTGTTGATTTCTGGTTTTCGGGTGCGTTATGCAAGGCTACTTTAGTGAATCTCCGGTTAAACTGGCAAAGGTGTTTTTAGCCAATTTGCGGACAGAGTTGTCCTTGGTTTCGCAATACATAAGCATTGTGAATATGCCTAGAGTTATTCCTCAGCTGTTAGCTGAAATGCATGCGATTCGCAAAGAAGCGAAGAGAATAAATGTGATTACGAAAAGTTGTGATCTATTTTCATTGGTTGTTGACTGCTTTGTGGGTTGCTGTTGTTAATATCCTGTGTGTTATTTCAGTACTTTTCCGTACCGGGTAGGGTCATTGTAGCACATGCAATAAATGCGATAAGAAACGAAAAGTGCTAAGGAATTAGCTAACCAAATCTGCAGTTCCAGTCAGATGACAGTGTAATCCTGTGAAGTAAATTGCTGGTAACCTGAATATAAAAGATACACAACTAATACAAAGTTAAACGAGAGGTAAAACAATTCCGTGTTAAATGTTGCACTTTGCCTGCTAAGTAGACATACCATCCGGGGCATAGGTTCACGCATTCTACATATTCTACACTAAGAGAGAAATGTCACAGAACAACTGTAGGAATTGTAACTGCAAGCGTCAACCTTGAAGTTAGGAGAAAAAACCGCCAATTTTTCTAGCAACTTTCGTATCACGTTAAATTTTGTATTTTAATGGAACACATGCAGTAGGCATATTGGTGCTCCAAAGAGTCCCCTCAATCGTTTCATCTGAAATTATAGTTTGCATAGTCTGAACTTCGTCTTGATTACGTCTAGCATTGTGTTAAAGGCAAAAGGAATCCTTACAACATTTTGGCCGGAAATACTTGCAAAATCTGTAACCAACAGAATTTGAACGGCTCGTTTTGCTGCTGTTGACATTGCAACAGACTCCACGTTCATCGCTTCAACGTTACACCTAGATTCCCCCTCAGAATTGGTTAATTAATACAACCCAATTTCCGGTACAGTATTATAATTATTTGCATTGAAAATTCTTCCATTAACTCCAAAAGCACTAGTTCCACCTTTTTTGGACATTTCGCTTGACACCAACATATTTCCAATTGTATGCTCATCAAATCAACGGCCGTTTCATTCAAAATATTCGTAGGAAAAGAATATAAAGCGAAGCTAATTATCATTTCGGAACCGCTGGCCTGGTATACGGAATATACCAAACGAGGTAAACATTTAGATTTTCGTATCCGGTCAACCTCAGGCGACGTTCTATCGGTAAACTGATGCACTTACCAAAAACACGGATACCAGATGGATAGGCGGTATGAAGATTCGGTACACACGCTGTTAATTCAGCCAAGCCCCCCTCAGCTTTATTTTTATCTGACAACTCTCATACCACAAAGTAAACTACGCTGTGCGACTGCCGCACCTCTATCTCTGAGACACTCACCTGAATTTATGCAAACTCACAAGGTCTTCGCGGTAGGCCAACCACGCTTCGTACTCGTCAGTTTTTAACGCCTAGCGATTCCCTCATGCTAACCGAAACATGGCTGAACATCAAGATCAATGATCCTGAGATAACTCTGCCCGACCTGATCCTCCTGCGCAAAGATCGTCCAAGCAGATGAGGATGGGTAATCTTGTTTTATCGATCTGACCTGATTATCGATAAAACTGTTGATCCGGAATCGCAAGTTGACGATTCCCTTTGATGCCATTTACAAAAGTTTCAACAGCGTGATACCTTACCGGCTCTTGGCCTTCGCTGCCACATGTATCACTTTGATATCTCCAAGTAGCAGCGCCATCTCTTGCTTTGATGTCTCGAGTATCCGATAGTCTTATAGCTGTAAAACTTGAGAAAATTTCCATTCCTACGTTTTATTGCAATCGTCAGTACCCTTTGATTTTATCTTCATTCATGTGCTGCGCACTGCCGAGAATTAACCATTAGTTAGTTTTTATTTATTTATTTGTGCGGAGAGATGATTACGTGTGTTTACTAACAACAGCCTACGGCCTCTCATGGTTCACTGGAACTGAATCACCGCTTGACATCCACCGTAAACCGAGTCCTGGCACGATCAATCAGCCACGTCACTCTAGTAGAGAAAACCGATCTGCATGTAAGCAAAGTCCCAGCGAACAATTCAAAGCGGACTGGCAAGAAGTAATCGCCCATGTACCTCTACATATACGTGCTTCTTCTCCCACCCAAATCAGGGGGAGAGAGCAAACATTTGTTTTTGATCTTGTGTTCACCAACAAGGAATTCAAGGTCGATATCCTAGACACAGATGCAACGCTTGGACGTAGCGATCATGTGACTCTGCTTTCTGCTACATATGTTAACTGGTATAGTTCAGTTGACATACAGCGAAAGCCATGTAGCCACCGTTATGACATTTTGTCTGATATCTTTTAAGTAATTAATGAAACCTCTTTGCCGGTCGGCTTCAGGATGCCAAATGGAAGGATGGTGTTACCTATTTCACCGGACTAGTGGCAAATACATCGGATTCAGTCTGACGTGATTATAAACCTGTCCTAGCGTGCAGGCCTCTGGTGTGAAAATAACTCAACTAAGGCACAACGTCAGATATGCCCGTGAAGGCAAACCCAAACACCAAAAGCACCTAGCGAGCAAATTCAGCAATTATCCCAAGACACTATACAAGCATGTCAGAAAGCTCCGAAGACTGCAGCAAAGAATCCCAGTTCTACACGCAACATATAATCTGGCGATAACTCCGAAAGAGACGGCCAACGCTCTTCAACAATAATGCACCGGAATTTTGTATATTGGATCGTCATCCAACTCGCCTTTTATAAAATTCACATTACCAAATTTTTAAGCCACATATCCAACACTGCAGCAAATTTGAAGTAAATGCTACTGCCTTTGCGCGTGCACAGCTCTCCTGGTTTACATAACATAAGTGAGAAGACATTAAAGACAGCGGTCAGGAACATCCCGGAGCGTCAGCACGGTTCTATCAACAATGCACAGATAACATGCGGGATCCTTCAACGTAGGAATATGGTATAATCACCCTTATTTACCAAAATAACCATCGTCTGGAGGACACAAAATACCGTGCATTGACTCCCATCCAACTGCTTTGCAAATTTATGGAAAGATTTATAGTAGGGGCGCTTATAAGATGCACTGTGAATAACCAACTTATACTACCAGAGCAGCACGTGTTTTACCTAATGCGGCTTTGCGGGACAACCTTAATAATAACTCGTGCAAGCCGGATGAAATCAGTAAATGTCAGAGCAGTATTTAACGTCGCACACATAGGCTTCTCAAAAGCGTTCGATGGTCTAGACGAGTGCAACCGCCTTCATACCATTCGGAACAATGGAAATGACGCAGATTTTTGGTGGATAAAAGTTTCTCCGTGATTGTCAGTTGAATGTGAAAGTCCGCAGCGCCGTATCAACCCAAATGTATTCCAATGTGATGGGTCCTGGGGATCGGTACTGGGTCCAAGTTTATTCCCAACATTCCTCAACGACCAAGCCATTACCCTCAAAACCAGGTTTCTACTGATTAATCTGTCGATATAATAGACATCATGACAGTAGAGGATCACAAAGAACTTCCGTGATATCTAGACAGGTTCCGTATATGTTCATCAGAGATCTAGATATATTTCAACATGGTGAACTATCAAGCGTTGTACATACGCCATCTGCGAACCTATGAATACAGATTTGGGACAACTAGTTGTAACGCGATTCTCAGGATAGCGACCTCGGTACATTTCTGCAGGTTGACCATGGCTGTTCGAAACGTGCCGAGAAGGCACATAAACAGTCAGTCATTTTCTGAAATATAACCGATTGCTTCAGAAGCTTTGAGCTATCTGTCATTCCGCAAATGTTAAACGCCTGCATAAGGCCTTACGTGGAGGACGTGATCAAATTCAGGCGACCCTTGTGCAGCACGATTTTGATGCTCTTGTAGCTCCGCAAATTAGATCGACCGAATTCGTTAGGGCATTGTTTCATCTTCCCCAACAAATCTGACTGCAGGCACTCAGAAAGTAGAGCGGCGGATATTAACGTTAGCGAGAAGACCACACCTTTCTTTCCCTAATAATTAGGAACCCACATACGCTTGTCGCGATCTGTCGCCACTCACTTGCGAAGCACAGACTTGACACTTAAATCTGACGGATTAATTACTGGCAACATTCTTATCTCTTCCCGGGTGCTCTGAGTCAACCACAGTGTTCTATCACCGATTATGAAGCATGTGCTTGACAATACCACTGCGATTGTCAGGGTTAAAATTACAAATGCATAAATATTTCCGCCATCTAACGAGTTAGACGCTTTGCCAAATAAAAATCTTTTGCAATGCAAACTGAATGCAGGCATAGAGATAAACATGGGGCACAATGAGATTTGACGTAAACCGTGAGAAAAAGCATACATATAGGGTCGCTTACACCTGTGCCTCCTCCTCGGGTCCATGTGACAAATAAATCCGGTAGGAAAAACGGAAAGCAATGTTATGTGACGATAATCGGTAGGTTCAGTGCTACTACATCATGTATAGCCAAAAGGTCGAACACTGGCTTCCACATCAGTGGAAGTTGGTTTCCCATGATACAGCGCTGATATAAAATAGATACTCGTTCATCTAAATAACTGCATACAGAGCATTCCACTGAATGTTATCTATACAAGGTAAAGTGTGATTATGTAAGGATACCAGCTTGTTTAACACTGCTGTTGCAGCTTAAGCGATTTGGTATAAACCAGCTTGTAAGAGAATTGCACGAAGAAAATAGTTTGGCTCGTTACCCTCTGCAACTTATGGGAGTAAGGAAACCATATTAGATAAGCTGCTTCCTTTGGCAATCGCGTTACTCATCATGCGTATCCAGTGTTGGGATTCGGCACTTTACCTTACGAAGAATATGAACTTCCTGTATATGACTATCAATACTTGCAGAATCGCATTATTGACAGATGCTAATATAATATTTTATCTTCGCGGAGCAAATAATCACTTAGATGTTACACTGTGCTATGGATGTAGTTCAGGTGTTGGCATTCGAGCAGTCCTTCTAAGCTCGTCATTTTAAATCTCTCAGGTACACATAACTGCGCGTTTTGCTCCTCAGAAATGCACTGGTTTGATTTGACGACGAAATGATTTCTTTTCCGAGGCGTGCGTTACCAGTGCGATAAACCTATGTGTAAAAGCCTCCTAGGCTACTTCGGAGAGGCATTCATGCAAGAAGGTTCAATATGTCCCTTAGCATGCGTTAAACACTCTCTGAAATAGACGTGTAACTGCTATCCTACTTTACCGCATACTATGCATATCATATATACTAAAACAGTATAGTAGATTAGTCACTGCGACCAAATTGTGTGCTTGCAGCTGTTTCGTCGAACATGCGTTCTTCGTTGCTGAGCACCAGATTAAGTATCGACAGCCAGTTTGCAGTTTGAAAACTGGTTTCAGAGGTTACATGGTTGCACAGTGGTCAGGCGTTAAGCAGCTCTTGGAAAAAGGCTTTATACTGTGCATTAGCGGTTGCTGCTTTAACAACTTCTCTGTAATCATGGTGATGTCCAGTTATCGCAAAACATGGTGTTCCCTATGTTCGACTAATTTACTAACTAGGCATTGAGCTTTAGCACACAAGCGGCTTGGTGCTTTGGATGTAAACAGTGCGTTGTTGAATGTGAAATTCCTTTTTGGTTTTAATCCGTTGGTTAGATGGTGGTTTGCTTATCGTCCTTTCGGTTGGTCTTCGGTGTAAATATTTCAGTCGGGCAGCGCGACCTCACCGAGTGATCCAGATTAGCATGTTCGATCGTGCGTGCTCCGTCCTAGTTGACGCAACTGGTGTTGCTTTGTCAGTCTCTTCGCCGGGCTGTGGAAGGAAGCAACGCTACTCTGGCGCAATGACATGCAGTTTTCCGGATGGCAGACCGGCGCATCCCCAGTGACGGCTTCATTGATTTTGAACAGTGCAGGGAAAATAGCTCTTGTGCGATAGTACAAAGGTTTGTTCATGCATTCGCTTTTGCGAGCCGGAGTTATTCTTCAACGCTTTCACCTGGCATGCAGTGCTGAATGATCTGTGCCAAAAATTCTGCCATTTGCGTTGCTGCGGCTCCAAGGAACAATTGTGCGAATACCTTTGAAGCTGTGGCTCCGCACAGACATCACCTTTAGTTAGACGATCTCTGCTGTATATGTGACAAATTGTGGCTTGAGGTTGGAGCAAGGAGGATTTTATGATCGCGTGATGGCGAAGCTCTTTGAAATATGATGGCATGTTACGTTTGCAACGCGTTTTCTGCTTCTGCGCCCGTTCTTGCTAGATCATCAGCTGTCCGGAGCGGAGGAAATCCGTGCCTCACCAATCCAGGACGACTAACGGGATTGCACTGTATTTTGTGCCTGACACTGGATGCGTTGCTTCATTCCGCTGATGCGCGGCATTGCCTTCTCTGAGCAGTTAACTGCAACAGTTAGGTTGGGCTAGGATGGAGAGAATATCTACGCTCGCCATGCTGCATTACATACTGTCACACAAGTTTGAGGGCTGCTCCCCAAAAAAGAGCCAGCTTGGGGCTTATTGCCAAATCTTGTCTCTGAAGCATCCGCGACCAGTTGTTCGGATTGGTTGAGGAATTCTAGCCAAGGGATATTGAGGGTATTCGGCGATGAAAGATAAAGTTGTGGCACTCAAAAGGTGAATTAAGTTGATTGTAATAATGCCTACCGACTCAGCATTCCCATTCCAATATTCCGCATAGCAGATTAAGTTGAAAACATGACAGCATGGTCACTGCGATTTAATGTTCAGTGGACAAATGTCTTCGTTGCTAGGCACAATATAGTGCACAGATGACCTGTGACTTATTCTGATCCCAGTGAGCAAAATGACGTTATTGTAAAGTGGAAAATTACAATAATAATGATAATAATAGGTATATTTCTCATCGACTTTGGATAGTTTTTCGATCGTAGAAAGGATTTCCAAACGACCTGCATTGAAATCATCCAAGACACGAAAGCGAGCGCATTTCCCAATAAGGCTACGTACTTAAGCAGTGGCTAGGTGGAAATCAATTTCGAGTGTAGTGTTTGGGGAGGCGGCAGCATACCCTTTAGTAGGCAGGTGGCTCTACGTTTTAACAGCAGGCGGCCACAAGGTGCACGAATTAAGTAGGGGTCTGAATCCTTCTTTGAGTGACACCGTGGGTCGCTTCAGTAATGCAGATTTACCCATCTTTCATTTGCAGTCATTCGTTTTGGATGCGTGAAGTGCACAGCAACGATACTTCAGTATCCGCAATTCCAGCGTGCGACCAGCAAGTAAAGTAAAGTCAATATAAGCTTTATGCATCAAAATAGAATCATTTTCAGCATCTTACTCTATCTACCGCAAACGTGATAAAACATCATCAATATATATGTGAATTTCACAACCCGAAAAACACAATGGTAATTAGTTGCGCATATGTCACTTGAGGTAACAGTTCTTCAAATTTCAGCAATTGATAGAATAAGTTATAAGCTTCACTATCTGGTTGAGGACGTCAACCTTCACAAGAAACAGCATCTAAGCGATAATATTTTTTTCAGGCATCAATTTTACCAAAATAAGGAAATAATCATAATCAGTTTCTATTCATAGATGTGTTCATGAGAAGAGATGTTTCTGGGTCACAGGAAACAACAGTTTATCGGAAAGTGAAGCAAACCTATCAGTTCTTTAACTATCGCAGTATACATCCGACGATATAAAAGCGAAGTTGCGTGAGGACGCTTTTCCAACGGGATAAGACACACTGTAGCTCGCAGTAACTGACGCAGGCGGAGCAGAATCACCTATTTAGCATGTTCCTGCGAAGTTCGTAACCCAGAAGCTTTATCTTACGCTGCCTGATATCGAAGAGCCACGCACAACCCGCGTCCGCATGTGAAATAGAAAGAAGAACGATTATCCTACCTTACATCCTTGGGATTTCTGAAATGGCATTGGGGCTTCTAATGCCTGTCGGGAGAAATGTTGCACAGGAAGAAACGGTAACCATGCAAAGAACACTTTTTGAGGTAACGGACAAGCTGAGTAAAGAAGAAACATCATGTATAGTTTAAAAAGTTTCCTGCAAGAACTGCGAAAATTACTTTGTTTACCAGACTGGAAGAATCTTGGCACAAAACTGCACTGGCCATCCACCGCCACAATCAGAAATCCTTAATGTCAGTACACATGGATGCGGAGGACCATCAGTTGGGTCTGCAGAACGTTGAAATATTGGAAGGGCAAGAAACCGCAGAGCGCGTGAGTTCCTCGAGGCCTGTCATTCTAGCTGGAACTCAATCAATAAGGATGTCGACGAAGCGCTGCAGGTTAAGCCAGATATAGGCACCAGATCGACAAGGAGAATATGTGATCACTAGACCGACGTACGTGAACCAATGGAAGACTGAAATTCGAAGCGGGCAACAAGCAATAGTCATTCGGATCGGGCATTGGTTTGCGAGATTCCGCTAATCAGTACTACATAGCCGCACTGAAGATATTGCCTAGTTTGGTGACGTAACCTTTGCAACAGAAACGCACGGCTCAGAAAACAGGACAATCCTCTTATTCACACTCTGAACTACAGGAATTCTTACTAATTTTTTAATCGCCGGTAGATTCGGGGAATTTTGTGCATACAACATTCAGGACGTCTTAGTTGAATCCCTTTTACGTTGAGATGAAATGTCGGGTGTTGGTACTCCCTGGCTCTCTACTAAGTATTGCTTATCTGATGTTCATCTATATACTCACATTAGCCTTGTTTGTAACAGAGCAGCTAGTAAGTTTCGGTTGACCTATGCGGCGACCTCTGCATATGTGATCGATTTCCCGGAAGATTTGGGAGCGACCATAGACCGGTGAGCTGCATATGCGAAATGCTGGTGTTCGGCTACTCAAAATTATTAATGATAGAAATTGTTACGCAATTTGATTGACCCCACGTTCCCTTTTCATGCGCACATTTGACTACCAGTTGCTCACGCCGAAACACTCGCATAGTTATTTCGTCACTCTCCCTCAGGTTTTGTTATGTCCTAACTTCACCCAACCACGCAATCAAACAGGAAATGTCTTGTTATACATCCTGATTCATTTAACCCAGACTCCTTAACCACGCCAGTTGCTGAGACTCATTTGTATGTCTTTGTCGTAGTTCAATTAAGATTATCTGCAAAACTGTTTTCGAGAACATATCCTCCGCAATGTCTGGTGATCCCAGGATAACTCCTATAAGACAATTTATAAGGAGGCCACAACCAAATGAGTGACTTTCAATCACATTCGCCCATCGCAATTAATCACTGATATCAACCCTATACATGCCAAAATAGAGGACCTAACTCCACGCAAATAGGTGTCGATCAAACGAGAAACGAAAGTGCATGTGCTTCTGTATCTTTTGCATGACACGCACACCTACGATAACTGAAGACAATGGCACGACTGGGACTAAATTTTAAACAAACTTGGATTACGTGCGCCTAATGGAGTATACCCAATTGACGGCTCAGTACCGCTATTCCAGAATAGTTTCTGCTGTCCTAATACCATACCCCTGGTAATTTAGACCATCGCATTCTCAAGCGAATATCTTTATTCATCCACTTGATTCGCATGCAATTTTGCTCAAGATCATATTTTCAACAGTCCGCTATTACAAATGATGTTACCGTTATCAGTTTCTGCCCACTTCCCACACGTTGCAAAAGTAATGGTGTGTTCTTTCTTGCACATTATTCTACCCACCCAAACCAGGCCTACAGAATTATAAAACAAAAACTGCCCAACCGCTTAATGCACAAATTGTGAGTACATGCTGGCTTTTATATTCAATGCATGCGGTCTAGTTAGATTTCGCGTTCTTCTATCATTACGTAACAAGACTAGCGCAACTATGCCTACAGAAAAGATTTCTGCTTTTCCATTTTAAGGTTGTGATGGAATTAACTCCGGTATAAAAAGTTGAACTGCAGAAGAAAAAATAAAATTTCAATAATTTACTTTGAAAGTCGTGAATATGGAGGTTGAATTGTTTATTCATGCTATTTTTGTGATACGAATTCTGAATTGTTTCCTAATGAAGAAGAATGTTTGATTCAGATGGAGTAGTTCGTTTCAAATCCGATGTTGTTCTGAAGACGATATCATGAGAGATATTGACTGACGTTCCAGGCATGTCGTTCTTCACTCAAGGCGTTGCATCTTCGGCGACTTTAGCGGCTTCTGTTCGAATCATAGCTGGACACACTTAAGTCAACGTATCTCATGGGTGTGATATTGTCGTCAAACCCATAACAATCAATACAATTGCAAACAATTTCTGTTGCTGTTCTAGACGGTAGCTGCTATGGGTTGATGTCGTTGCAGCTCGGTACAAAATATGTATATGATTCCTTGAAGCAAAAGTCATCAAAGTGCGTTCCGATCCGGCAATCAGACCGTCGTATATCATACATTTTTGCTTTGACGAAGACAAGCAAGCGACTGAGTCTTGTTCAATCATCGAACAGGCACAATTTTTCCACGCAGCAGTGAGTATATTGTGTAGGCGCTTTGGAAGACATCATGTTACGGCGAGAGCGCATAAGGATTCGTTAACTGATGCCACGAAAATCTGGCCAATGCTTCTACTGGTTTGTCCCGGTACCTGGGGACCTGCGAACCTGCTACATACTATAAGACGAGTTAAAGCATACAGCTGCTTTAATTGCATCGGTAACAATCATGTTGATCGTCAAAAGACTTTTGAGGTATCTACAGCTCCAGTGGGCCGAATACGCTACGAGGACTATCTGAACAGAGAGGAAACTAAATTTCATCGATCTAAATGAGGGTGTGGATGAAACCGATGATACCGTTGACATATGTATCATTTGCCTCTCGAACGTATGAAATCGCATCCAGCTTCGATAGTGGTAGTGCTGTGCAACCTCATGGGAATGTAGCCCATATCAACACCATTACTTCACTGGATGGGCTTCTCCCCAATTGCATCTCTAGCGAAAGACAACACTAGCTAGATCAGCGTGACAATATCTGCCAGCTTAGCTGTCATGGACGATTGGAATTCCCTATAACCACAACGTTGTCAGTTATGCTTGAAGCCGAACCAATATCCGTTGAATTGTCGTCCCCATTGGAACTGTTGGTTGAACTGCTGTACAGGTTTGCACAACTCGCTGAGTCGTGCTGACCAGAGTGAGAGGAACAAAGCACAGTGAGATGATCACACTGTTTATTTTGCAATGCAGCACATAAACATCCAATGTGTCCTTTGTTGTACTACCAATGTTAGTCCGTGGTCAAACTGGCACCGTTCAAAAGGTAGCATTTGTATATAGTGGCTAAGACACTTGATTAATCGATTCAATTTTACTGCAGGAAATAGGATTGGAGACGCTGAACTTTTGTACGGATACCGGTTAACGTGAGATGGAGTCGCAGCTGGCTAGCTGAACGATGCGAACAATGTATGGTTATGAGACCGTTGTACTAAATACAATTTGATTGGTAAGTGTTCTTATAACAAATGTCATTGACACCCAAAAGCTTGTCTTGTACTGGTAAGCTGGTTTAGTTAATTTGTACCTCTAAAAGTCTGGAATGAAAGTTGATATTTTGAATGGTTACGAGCACTCCTACCTGTGTTCGGCATTGAAACAGAGGCGCGATGGTCTCAGTGGTCCCTACGTTATCAGAACCCCACTTACTTGGATTGCGTGGAGTATAATTAAATCCTCATGCTATGACCAAAATCAGTCGAATTCAGTTCTGTGGAATCGCCTCGTGATTACCTATTCCTTTCTACAGTAGCCTTAGGTTACTTCCGTTGATGCCGAAACAAGCTTTATAGCTCTTCCAATGTTCCTGGTGCTTGCGCTGCAAAGATCTTACTGCTTTTACTCAAACTTTTGCGGGGATCAATATGTTGCCTAAGACCGTGGGTTTGCAGGAGACACATGCTTATAGAAGAAGCAACTATAGATGTTCCTCAAGGAATTCACTTCAATATCCTACGGTATCAAATTCTATAACTACAGAAGATGATGAATCTGTACCAACAGACAACATTTCAGGTAAAGAAATAAATTCCTTGATTCAGTGACGCGGTAAGGTAGGAGCACACACACCACTGAAGATGCAAAATAGCCGTTTGGATGACCAATTTCCAAAAACTTAAGACATTACTTCATCAGATGACATTACCCAGACTACGGTTTCTGCATCAGCAATAATCGGGAATATGCTAGTTGGTTGGGTATCAACCCATGTTTCTATACCACTAGAGTTATAGACAGACGTATGCGGTCGTGTGGAATAATCCACATTAGAGACACATGTGTAGGCATAGTTAACATTCCAGACACCTCAAAATGTGTCGTAAGGAGCATTAGTTCAGGATGAAGCAAAGCCCGATAACAAGGCCCATAGAATATTGAACCGTAATGCAACTGCTATCATATCAAACAATGGTGAGAAACGTTACAAAAGAAGGTTGGGGCGATAAAGAGCCTCGATATAGGAGAGGGAATATATTTATCGAGAGGTAAATGCTACTTTAAATTTAAATAGCACTTGAGGTTCACTCACGCTCTACCCAACTTAGCCGAACTGTGCACTGATCAGCATCACCAAGAGCGGTCACCAAATACGACTCCACAAAGCGCTGAAGTTGAAGCGTTGCAATTTGCCGAAGTCGTCAGAGGAAATCTGACTGCTTTAACTGTACCATGGTACACCAGATTAAGCGCGCTGGCCTACATTAATTAAAATAAAATACTGTCAGCAATGGAAATTTGGCGCCGTGAATTTGTCAAATATTCAGAGCTACTTCACTTGTTAGTTACATTGTGCTCTTGCAGATATGCGACAAGCCACTGAGACCAATGAATAGAAGGTGAGTCTCAGTGCATTGTTATTTGAAACAAATAAAACCGATAAAGTTTACCAGGAAAAACCAGGAAAAAACCAAGCAACCATTATTATTCACATAAATCAGTCACGCTAACGGCATCAAGGCATCCGCGTCCTGTACACTAACAAATCGTAACCACAAATAGGACAAGTCACATTCGACGGGACTGAAATTATCTAATCCAGTGATGACGCCGACGGCCGGGAGTCAGCGCCAATACAGTGCATAGAGAAAAAGATTTACGTATGCTTTCGTTGCATTCTATGTACCGAGCACGAGCATTATGACGCAGCTTTCAAGGTCAACTCCAGACGCGACTAGTAAACAATCGAAATCAACAGCAACAACAACAGCACTCAGACTGGTATTCGCTGGACAGAAACACAGTTTGTTCACTGTCGTGTTCTTTGACGCTCTGCAATCGAAATTTAGAACGATACAAGGCAAGTTGCGAGATGATCGCAACCAGTGCAATTCCACACATGACGCGATTGATATTCATCTTAAGCCCACTTGCTGAGACGTGTTACACGTTACACGACATAAATGTATCATGGTGAACTACGAATTCTTCCAGTAACTCTGAACTCACCAGATGAGACAGTTTCTATCATTCTCAAAAGTTCATCTTCGAATCTCACCGAGCAGAGTGCGCATGTTAACCGTTCTTACAATGAACTAATGGTATAATACGGAGAAAATTACCAAGAATTGTCAAGTCCCTTTGGATGGATTGTGTGAATTGCGCTAGTTAATATGATGAAGGTACACGAATGTGAAACACACTATAGTATCCACCATAACATACACAGCGTTTGCCTGTTTGCCGTTGTCACTGAATGAACAACTTGCCTAAGTGAAGTAGATGACTTAGGTGGCCCACCCCATTGCGACAGAAATAAAACCTCATATATTCTTGGCGTTCCCGAGCGACCAAATTCTCCTGATCTTGAGGCGCAAACACATGACCGACATCGGTGTAGCTACATCTGCGAAAATTCACTCGAAACAATATAATCACCAAATCGATGACCCGTACTCCTTCACTAAATAACTACAGGACCTGTGATCCAAGATAAGAATGACGCAAGTCCTATTGGATAAATCCTTGAAATTTCGCTCCAAGTTGCCAAACAAGATTCGGCTAAAGGACCTAGACACAGTGGCACGAAAGTTCAGCAATTCGATGGAAGTGGCAAACCCAGTGTATCCTTCCTCCAAACAGTCCCGCGGAGAGAAAAATTTTAACAGCACACACGGCATACCACAGGACGCAGAACACCCTGTAAGCTCACGTAGTCTTGCTGAAATTCATAAAGGCAAGATCGAAAATAAAAATATTATCCGCCGACTATTTAACGCTCGACTTAAAAACAAAGCATAATTTGACATACAGCCAATCAATCCTTACATCTAAATATCTAGGCTGTTGTACATCAACGCCCAAGACCATTTTAGTAAGTTCGTCACAATAGAGGCCGTCAAATCTCACCAACACTCTACTTTTTCATGAATAAAGTGACCTGCCCAAACTATGAGACATACATTTTTAATACTGATGTAACAGTTAGTTCGATGCTTTGGAGCGATAGAACTGAGCGGGGTGGTATTTTGAGGCAATCAAACCACCCATGTGAATTCATTTGTCATTAAGGAATCTCGGGTATGGCTGATGAGCGAGGAAACTTTACAATAACTGCAATTTAATGTACAGCAAATCCTACTTCGGAAACGGACCATTAACCAAACCATATTTGGAGGTTTGCGTTGAACAGGTCAGCGAGCCACATACTCATCAGCAAAGAAGGCATAGGAAAAACAGTGATCGGTGATGCTTATTTTAAATCCTGCATGCAATAGCTGATTTCCAACTACCCACTTTAAACCACATTAAACCTGCTCTCGGTTTCTCACTACTAACGGGCGGTCGAAATTTGACCATTCCAATGAGGCTGGACTTTACCGTATTACTATAATTTGTGTACCTCAGCCATGCATTGAGCTATGCAGTGTGGTGCTTTTTCGCAATTTAGTGCTCATTAGCTGCTCCGTTTCTGCTGCAAACCGGTTGCATTTCTGCACTTAGACAAGAATACACTTGACCAATGGGACAGTCGAACAGATAGTGCGAAAACAAAGAACATTTGAGAGCAATTAATCTCTGTCACTGATTGTAGGTGACTCTTAATTCTTGCTTAGGTTTTGGGGGTATATCGTCTCCGCGCTGATGCTGTACTAAGGGCTTACTTTTAGCAAGGACTACCTGGGGTTCAACCAGTGATCTGTCAATATCTGGTGCAAATGCATGGAAAAGTTATCCTGTACAAGAGAGTTGCAAAAGGTCAACTCTCAACTCGCAGTATATATACATCATTCAATGAACGTCAAATACCAACGTGATGCTTATAATAGTATTTCACCTTGTTAGTCGAATTGCACAGATCCACTGGCCGTCAGTTTGTGGCTGAACTAATAACAAATTGTCATATTTCACTGGACAGTTTTGATGCAATTTCTTAGCTACTTCTGATTAGCCAATTTTACTGCACTTCGGAACTCAGGTGTTCTGCGATCTAAACCGGTGGACGTTTTCCCCAACTCCTTCCAATCGTGGTGGAAGTGAAGTGCTCAACTTCCTCCAGACGATTGGTGGTATGATGGTGAGATAAAAGGTGTAGTTTCCGGTATTTTCATTTGTACACACATTGCGTAGGAAGTGGTGGAACGGCGGTTTTACACTAATCCATGAGGAGGGCGTAAATGTGCATACACAAACCCAGACACCATCAAAACTGGATCAAGACAGTGTTGGCGAGTAAGCATTGCTTCCAAGTTGTCTGAAGTTGAATTTCAAATAGTACCAAACATTGGAGAAAGTGCCTCTCCGGTGGTAATGGTTGCACATTTCACTAATGTATTTGAAAAATTATAATGTGGGTTTAAACGTAAAAATTCTAGGATAACTTTTGTTTGTTCGTATGGGTACCGCTCATATTACTAGTGGAAGGTTTGACCCTGCGTCCTCATACACCATAAGCATGACCAAAATCAATCAATTTAAGTAAAGCTAATTTTGACGAAATGAGTGCATTAAAGTTTGTTGAAGGTGATATACAGTTCTAACTCTTGAGTATGAAAAGGAATTCCGCGCTGAATGAAACGTACCTGACCGCCAGAGTCTGCACTCACTCTGAAACCGTTTTGCTCATCACCAAGCGATAAAAAGCAAGAATTCCGGCCCCTTCCAATTCATTTATACTATCCCGGTTCACTTACAGCTGTGGTGCGAGATACAATGGACACACGACAAGAGGTCTGTCAAAGCGGATATCGGAGCACAGTCCTGCCTCATGATTATGTGATACTGCCAGGAATGTACACAGTCCCATCCTAGAAAGTCTAATAGATAGCGGACATGCCATACAAACGAAAACTCCTTTCAAATAGTGTATTTAACATCAAAAGGTAGTCGAACATGATTTATAAAGCGCCTAATGGTCACCGCAGAAGCGGTTGCGATTATGCAACTAAAACAAGAACTGTATAAACAGCGATGACTTTTGCAAATGTAACCCCATCGTGGTCCTAGCCTGTTAGCTGACATCAGGTGTATTGGTCAGTGGTAGTGGGTTCAAATGGATTTAGATTGCCACTGTTCCTTTGGTCGCAGCATTTTACTATAGATGGCCGCATCGCTGGTATTATCTTCTATACCAATGAGTATGAAGCACGCTATTGTAATTGCACGTGGAAAGTTATTGAAAAGAGATTTCCTCGAAGTTTTCGTTTTGATTTCCAAATAAATGCAGTTAACAAGCTTCAGTAGATGCAATATGTCGTATACGGACCCAAGCCAACATGGATGCTCTCATCCAATCAGACCATACAACTGTCCAGCCAATCACCACTAAGCTAAAACCAGCCAAACCACAAGCTATCATTGACAGTTACTGTGCGTCCCAAACAAAGGTTAAAGAAGTAGCAGTGAACTGTTTTTATGTTGATGATTGTTTATTTGGTGTTGATTCTGTTCCCGAAGCAACTGAACTCGTTATACACCTTACCCGTATTCTGTCCGACGGGAGATTTCATTTGACGAAATGGATCAGCAATCGAAAGGAGGTTATCGCGCATTTACCTGACAGCGGATTGAAGGTTCCCGGAATAAGATATTCGACTGAGGACGATTGTGTTACAACTGCGCTTGGTTTAAACTGGAACGTCACCCAGGACC